>BMAO01010429.1:0-173642 GCA_019973975.1 Trichonephila clavata
ACATTCTACAGAAGAATCTAAAACAATGAAAAGATCTAAAATAGCATTGAATTACTGAGAAAAACTGAGGGTAAATGTGATACGTATTCCCATACATTTTGCAAAGGTAGTGTCTGGACGATCTAGTTCTATTCCAAGAGCAACGTTGAATAGTTCAAGGAAAGCCTAAAGCTATGTCATCGACGATTGTTTGGAAACATGAGATGAAGAAAAGATGCTACCCGAAACCATTATCCTTATCTTAAAAATCGTCTGAAAAAGAAAAAAGATGGGAAAAATGCCTTTTTTTTTTGTTCGGTAATTTCCGAATAATAGCTTCTAGGATAACTGCAGTTTTCATTGCGTGACAACGGAAACAGCATTCTTACCTCGGGATGTCCTTTTTTTTGTCATCAAATTGGTTATGGGGACATTATTTACTTATAAGAACCCGGAAAATCATATACCAAAAGGCACGAAAAGTATTATATACATTACCATAGGCGATGCATGTAGATTTAATATACATTATCTTCTACGATGTGTATTAAACGTTCATGTAAAAATAAAATAACAGTGACCTTACTGAATAAAAAAAACTGTGTGTGTATTAACATTCAAATATTTTACGTTTATTTTTGGATAGGAGAAATTTCTTGCCTCAGTTCTCTTTACAACTGACAAACATTATTTATAAACTTGACTAAACTAAAGCCTACGGACAGAAGGAAGCTCATTAATTGTGACAAACATTATGAGGCATTCATTGGGAAGCCAAAGTAGATTCGGTTAAAGCGTTGTACGCTCGGTTTGAACAAACTTATAATGCCCCAGGACAGGGGTGGGCAGACTTTTCCAGGGTACGGGCTACTTATAAATTTTTAAAGGTGCTGCGGTCTACCCAGTGGTGTAGGTGTGGTGAGGTATGAAAAAGGTCTACAATATTAAAAATAACTTAATAATAAATACGGTACCTACATAAACGAAAATAGAAAAACTCACATTTTTCAAAACGGCGTTCAAAGCAAAACGTAAGATGCAATAATAATAATAACCACAAATAAAATAATATCAACTGATGCATTTATTATCAAACAATTCAAAATATATTAAAAAATAAAACATGTTCATCTAAAGTTCATTCTCGTAGTTATAATCTGTAGAAGACTTAATCAGACACTACCTGTCAGAAAATCTTGAGTGTTTCGGTATATAATTACTAACTGCTAATCTTCAGGCGGTCACCCCAAAATGTCTTGGTGGTCCACCGGTCGATTGCGATCGACTTTGCCCACTCCGGCCCTAGGAGAATTTATTGATGTAAATAACGATAACGCTGCGGGTATCCAAAGCTAAAAGTCTACTGAATTCAATACAAGAAATGCTATTTATTTTATGCTTAATAGTATGGTTAGCAAGAGTCAAAAATGAACATTGTCAATTTACTGTTTGGAGCAAAAATTTTTTTCTTGACTCGGTATTTAATTCAATCAATAAAATTTAAACTGAAATCCAAAATTTATGAACAAAATCTAACACATATTTACAGGACGCAAAGGTGTGCAAGCACGTAATTTGAATATTTCGAAACATTTTCTGGAAAAATAAAAAAAGCAAAAGATGAAACTATAGAAAACAGAGTTATGTTGGATCTATCCAGGATAGCCAGGGCCTGCTCATCAGAACTTAAAGTATACTTCAGGGGAGAGATTAGGGGGGGGGGGGTGAGAGTTATATTAACGTCACACTATAAAGCCACTGTTGGCAACTGAGCTCGTCATTCTTAACCTTGGTTAAGGTGATTAGGTGATAACAAATGTTGGAAAAACACAAAGACAAGTATTAAAAAGGCGTGCGTGCACGGCCGGGCTTGAAAAGATGTCTTATTAAAATGTAATCTGTTTTATACCGTTACAATACGCTGGATAATTTCTTATTAGTCAGTTGTAGGATGGTGAAGGTTCATTATATGCAGTGCCGGTTTATCCATTGGGCGCTCGGGGTGGGCAGCCCGGGGCCCGGGGGCTGGAAGGGTCTTTAAGGGTGACAAATATTATCAAAAAAATTTGTATACCTGGCTCAAAAATATTCTTTTAGATTAAAAAAAAATTAATTCTCTTTTAACATCTACACTTTTAAGACAATTAAATCGAAGTTTTACATGAATCAGCGAAACTGCTTGCAAACGATCTGTGACATCAAATTTCCTTAAAAATATAATTACTTTGAATATGCTATAAATTTATATTTGATAAAACTTTGAGGTTTTAAAGTAACGAAACATCTGAAATAGAGATAGAGAATAATTTAAATCACAAGTCAAATTAAACAAATCAGTAAAAACAAACCAAAAACACCATTAAAAAATGTATATGACGATTTAATATAGAATAAGGAAATCGAAAATTATTGTAAAAATAATCGGAATATCCTTTTGTAACATTTTCAATACAAATGCATCAGTGCCGGTTTATCCATTGAGCACCCAGGGGCCCGGGGCCCTGAAGGGTGCGAAAGGGCCCAGATAAGCTGGACTTAACCAGGTTTTCTGGTAATAAATTTCGATCCGCCTGTGCCGTAGATTTTCTGCGCCCAGGGCCCGAAATGAGCTTAAATCGGCACTGATTATATGCATATTCTATCATTATTTATATGTATATAAATTTCTATCATTATTTATATGCATATTCTATCATCTATTTATATGCATATAAATTTTGTCATATTCGGACAATTCTTTTTTAGTGCGTTTCTTTTTATGATATAGAGTGTAATAAACTTGCAATTTTTAAACTGCTAATTATGCTTCAGAGCGTATCATATTTTTATTAAAAGAAAATTTTACACAATAGAAAAAAGTAAACAAAATTGCGATAATACAGTCCAGTTTTCATAATATTCAACAACCACTAACAGGACAAGTACTGATTCCGGGTTAACTTCTCATGTTGAAACTCTATATTAAAAATATTTAAATTCCTTTAGACAAACACTTGATTTACAACTTTGGCAGAATTTCGAAATCTATTGTAAAGAGAGTGAATAATGTATCTCGCAGAAGCAATGACTGATACTTGAACTGGACAAAAATATTCACTTGTGCATTCTACAAAAACAAAGTATATCGGAGAAAGTATTTCTCTTTTGAAGTTTTTCAAAACACGATTGATTGAACGAGAAAAATATTTTGGTACACAGATACCTTGCAACGATAAAAAAAAGAATGTCACAAGACCATAAAACTTGTTTCAATATCTGCCTAATGTAGCCTATTAATTTAAAAAAAGTGCTATGATATTTGGACAGAGATTAAGAAACAATGCAGTTTTGTTAAAAGAAATTTGCAGCATTTATTTTTGCGTAGAACTATTTTTTTCGTTAAGTGAAAAAGTGTAGACTTAAAAAATACTCAAGTTTAAACTGTTTCATTTTTGAAAACTAAAATTTCGCTCGATATTTCATGATATTGTATGACCATGTACTGTTTTTAAGTTATATCTATGCCCTAGCGCTAAACTTAAGATTAAGATTACACATTTTTTTCAACCTTGCCTTTTGATTAAAAAAGGCAGAATTTTAATTTTTAATAGTTATCTTGTATGCCTTCGTAACTTTCACCCGGATTCTATTTCCACAAAACCCAAGGGAATCTCTACTCAACAAAGTAAACATGCTTGCTAAATTTCAAGGATGTGGTTTTAATAGGTCAAAAACGGGAATTATCTATAACCAACTCTCTACAGCCTTTCTTGGGAGTTGATTCCAACAAAATCCTTTCTTAGAGAAACTCTACTAAATAAAAGAAACTTTCCAAATTTAAAGTCCATCCCGTATCTGGCGACTATTTTCAGATCCCATTCCCAGATTTGGCGACTAAAAGATTAATTTACAAATTAGTTCGATTAATTATAAAAGGGTGTTTTTAGCGCGTTTTTCACGTAGTGGAACAAAAGTGCTATTAGGACGCAAATTTCGTCTTTGTTTTCGTTCCGTATTTTGTCGTACCTTTTTCTCAGCCAATAAGCAACCAATTGACCTCGGGTTTTCGGCATTTGGTCGCATTTGTGCCCTAGATGAGCCGAATCATATTTAAATTTTCCCATAGTTTTCCCGAATTTTCCTACAAATTTTGCTGAATTTCGCTACTTTTGTAGCTTCTGTAAAAAAAAAATTTTTTTTTTTTTTTGCTTTTTTATAGTGTTGATACAGATTTGTGTCATTATTTCTTTTCAATTCAATAGTAGTACATTTAGAGGAGTGGTACAGTACACACACACTACTTTATGTTAGTAAAAAGTTCATTAGTTGCATTATTGTAAAATACAACATGTGAAAAACGCGCTAAAATTACTTGGCCATGCCAATGATTGATATCTTGTTTAGTTTTTTAAACTAGAATTTATTTGTTCCAATTTTGAATTTCATTTTTTAAATTGACGTGTTGCAGTATACACCACAACATGTGTTCTCAGAAAATTTAAACGGCAATGTTTTCAGATATTGAGTGAACATTGTGATTCTTTCCTTAAAAGTCATTACAATATTCACATCACAATTCAATTTATTTTCGTATTTGCAACGCTTTGTTTCGTCAATTTTTCACACTTTTGAACTATGTACATTTATTGTTAACGTTGTTTCATTACATTAAGTATTAAAGGTTCTCAGTCCTTGAAAGATTACAGCCAAGTAACTCTTTTTAGATACAAGTACAGTTCCAATGTCGTAACATTTAAAACAGAATTAAATTATTTTATATAAAGTTTAGATTCAAACTTGCCAAGCTCAATATTTTGCAGAGTGAAAAATATAATTAATTACATACATAAAATATAACCATATAAATAGTGTATATTTATCAATAAAAGGAAGTTTCATATCATTTAAAAATGTTATAAATTATTTTTGAATTCCTGTTGATGTTTTTATTTCTCTGAAATTTTATACTCTAAATTGTTCATAACGAACTTTTGAATGCTGTTTTCAAATCGGACATTTATCTTACTGCAAAAAATATTTTCCCCTAAGTTAATCTTGGTTAACTTCTTTGTTCAATTTCTATCATCGTTCATGCACTTTCTCTAAACTATGATTGTTATTGAAAAAAGCGGTTATATATATATATATATATATATATATATATATATATAAATAAGTCGCGTCTTATAGAACAACTAGATGAACCACTTGACTGAAAGGAATAGCTTCTCCGCCCCTGTTCTTTGATGAACAAAAACAATTACAAAATACCCAAAATCATTTCTTCATTCATCTTTCAAAACATGCAAACCCAACTCGCAGTGTTAAACTCATTTTCTTTGCGTGCGCTTTAGAAAAACAAAATAATATTGTGCCAAGGAAATAACAAAAAACATCAGGATGTCTTAAAAACATTTTCTTGTAAGATGCAACATATCGACCACCCATTCCGCTAAATGGAGCGTTGTTTTCTGAAATCAAGACTAGAGAGACGTAAATAAACAATGACGATAGCTGACCACATCAAGAAAGATTAGATAATTTACAAAATATTTCGCAGTGCCGGCCATTCAAGGTCAAATAACTGTATTATGCAACACTCGTTCTTTCTCCTGCAGCGCAGGAAATTTGTTGGAAACGAGCCCATTAGTAATTTTTTTATTAAGAACTATCTTTCTTCGTACTTGTATTGTTGAAAACATAATAAATTCCTTAAGTATATCTCGACTTAAGAAAAAAAAGGTAAAATAATCACTGAAAATTGAACAAAAAGAGACGATTTCCTGTCTCGAATGTTATAACGTATTTGTGTTTAATTCGAGGTCTTATAATAAATACCTTCCTTATTGATTTTCTATCGTGTTATTGAAAGCTTTGGTGACTTCACTTCGATGGGTAAGATAATTACAACATGCTGCAAAAACTATTACCTTTTTCACACGAGTTCGCCCTTCTCAATAAGTTTCATCCCTAAAAAATGTATAATTATATAATCCAGTTCTTGTAAAGCAAGGGTATCAAACTCAAAGGCTAACTTGGGCCAAGCAAACAAGATTTTACTTTAGGTGGGTCGCAAAAAAATAAAATAAAATTAATATTCATAGAAACATTAATTTATTTCGAATAATACATTATAACAAACATAAATAAAAGAACACGAAAAATTTAATGTTAAAATTCTCACATTTCAAATCTCTTCTCTGCTACTATCTTTCCTATTTCGGGAGAAATTTGGATATTTAATTATATATTATTGTGTGCCGGTACTGGCTAGGCCGCGAGTTTGACGCCCCTGTTGTTAAGGCTGCATAGCGAATATTTTCCACTGAAAATATTAAAGTAAACATAGAAATAAATACTATTCAATGTAATGTGAAACTGCGTAATTTAAAATTACAGAAAACTTGATTGATAAAAAAAAAAGACAAATCATTTTGAATCATAAATTATTTCCATTTTCTATTGCAATATCAGCTTTCAAATTTTGTCACATTTGAGTTCTTTTAAAAATTGCTGTAAGCTTAAGATTCTCACATGACTCTTTAACAAATAATTTTTTTGTTGATTTGCTGTTAAGTTACAAAATTTATGAGAGTTCACTGCAATGTGTAAAAAAAAATCCAATAGCGTGAAGTTGAAATAACATATTATCAATTCATACACAAATGAATTTTTTTTTTTTTCTTCCTTTTGTAATGTATAATTTTAAAAATTCCATTTAAACTGGAATTTAGTAATTCAGTTCATAATGGTTGTAAGTATTGTAATTATTTGATTTATTTTCCAATAATTGGAATACTTACAACAAAAAACAATAGAAACAGCAGACAAAAAATTAGTTTACCAGATTTGAAAAGGCCTTAAAATGTTATTTATTTAACTTGTACTCTTTTCTAACCTTAATATCTTTTTCTAACCTTATATTTCTAGGCCATCAAGTGAAGTCATCAGTGAATTCTAATTTTGTATAACGGAGATAAATCGTTACAATTCCATCAAATTATCTTTAGTTTTTTTATAAAAACATAACCGAAATAATATTAAGATAATTGTCAGTTATATTTACAATTTTATTAATTTAGAAAAGCGTCTGTTTTAATTTTGTCTATTAAAATATCATTTATGCACATACTATTGCTTTTATTCAATGAAAGGAATGTTTTCCCCAATTTTCTGATACAATAACCTTTTAGCATTAGTTAGATCTAAAGAAGTTCAAAATTAATATGAATAATTGTGAGATTTTCTTAAAAAAATAAGGGACATTTAAAAAACTCTCTGAATTATTTTGACTGCGAATTTGTTAAACTATAAATAAATTAATGTAGCCCTATTAAATCATAACTTATGTATTTTGGCTAACCAATATGAAAAGTTTCACCAACCTTGCTTTTAAAAACATAAGATTATTTTTATGTTGTTTTTCCTATTTCATTTTTAAAAGACAAAAACCTTTGAGTGAAAGCCTCTAAATAGACTTTAACATGTTTCTTATATCTTTTGAAAACAAAGCAATATGTTCAGGATAAAAGAAGCTTAAAATGTTTTCTAAGCATCAAGAAATAATCGAGGAAACAGAAAGTTTCACTTTTCTAATGCATTTCTAAGATAAAAGTGCTTGTTTCTTCTCTGTATTTTGCAAAAGTAGATACATAAAAACATGCTTTTAAATCTTTTTTTGCATCTATTTGTATAGAGATAATGATGTATAGTAACAAAAAAGATCAACAGTATTTTTTAGCAAGAAGAATGCAATCTTTTACATAATAACATTTTTTTAAATCTTTATATTTAAAAAAAGTTGAACCTCATGATAGTGAAGCCGAGATACTGTGTGCTTTATGTAAACAAAATTGATGGACCAGATGTAATATATCTGGTTATCTTTGGCGTAATGTTAAGCAATTGGACCCAGATTTGGAAGATTTTTTCGGATAAAAAAGTATTCTAACATAAATACTAAATTCTGGTATCCTGTGCTGTAGAGAACAGCATATTTCATCACACTCCTCATTTTTATCAGAATTTTGTTCCATTTTTTTTGGTACAAAAGTATTTCGCATTTTCTATCCTATACTGTAATGAATGAGATATTTGTTTACGTGTTAAAATTTATACAAGCGAATCATCAAAATAGACGCAAAAATACTTTCAAAATAAAGGAAAAATGTATTTTCAAAGAAAATTTCGTTTTTTGTTTGTTTGTTAGTTCTTTCAGTTGCATGTTATTTAATACCTTGAGTGCCATGTAACCTCTAGTGGCTACATGCTATGTATAGAACAAAATCTCATCTACTCAGATGTACCACCTGTATAGCCAACATAGGAAACATTATAAAATAGGATTTCGTTTATTGTGGGATTGTATAAAATTACAAAAGTTGTTACAAAATGTCTGACTTACAAAAATTTGAAAAAGTAGGAAAACTAAAATTAAAACTACAAATATTTGTGAAATTGCTCGAACTGCGTTCCTTAGAGAAAAAAAAGCTTCTTCACATGCGTTACATAAGTGTATTGTCATTTTTGTGTTCCACATTTCTTCACCTTCTTCGTCACAAATAAATAAATCCGTATCAGAACCAATATCGCATTCACCGGTTTTTGGCAAATATTCTCATTCAGTATCACTTTCGTTGAAATCCAACAACAATGCCATATTGGCAAGAAAAAGTAAAAATAAACAATGGAAATAGCTATACAAACTTTAGAAAGCGAAACGAAACCCGAACACAAATTTATGCTTTAGTCAGTATCAAAAGAAAAAGTGAAATGTGTACGTCGTAACATCAAGGTTAGTATCCCTAGAAATCTGGGATTTCTGGGGATACTAGAAAGTGCAGTCTGGTACGCGCGTAAGAGATTAATTCATATATGTGTATATAGGTCTAAGCTTGAGGGAAAGGTAGAAATTCCATTTTGGATTGTATTCATAGGGTTAACAAATGACCAGCAGACGGGACAATTTGTCTAAACAATCAAAAACTGTTGTTAAATAAAATAGCAGATTGTGAAAAATAGGATATACGGTATTTACTCGAATCTAAACCGCCATGGATTCTAAGTAGCACTCCCAATTCTTTACACGTTTTGAGAAAAAACAAAACAATTTGTAAAAGGTTCATCAATATCCGATACTTTTGAAACAAAAATTTTTAATTATGAGAAATAACAAAGAATAAATAATTATATTTATTTTACCATTATTAAAAACTTTCAAATACATACATAAATCTATAATTATTCTAACCGTCAGTATAATGTTTCGAAAAGAATTCATCACTCCCTTTGTCACAGCTGACTTTGGAGTTGGTGCCGGAGTCGGTCTTTCTCCACACGGTGTCGTCTTCCGTGCCATCCAATCCATTTGATATGCAACATTTTTTTGAAAGTATGTATTACAGAAGGATGAAAAAAGAAATATATTAAAGACTGTTAAACATTTACAAGCAAAAATTATATCGTTTTGTTTACACCATCGACGCATATTTGTTCCTTCCGTGTCAAATTTTCAGAAGCCGCTGCTCTGTCCCCCCCCTTTCCCCCCTGCATATAAAATTGCCTCTCTTTTCATATTTGAGTTTTAGTATGTGAACTCTCTCTCTCTCTCGCGCGCGCGTCTGATACTATTACCGATATCTTGAATGTTTAGGTGATGGAAAGAAAGCGCGCGAACAAAAAAATTTCCTAATTACGAGCAGACAACGATGTTTAGGATAGACTGAATACAGGAGATAAACTGCGGAATGGAATAAATCATTGATGCAAGTGGCCAGAATGAGTAGTTGTACGTTTCTTTTGAAAAGGGTGGAAATTCAATTCCCCCCATCCAAGAAATGTTTTACCTTCGATTCTAAGCCGCACCCGATTTTCAGTAGCATTAACACTAGAAAAATAGTGAGGCTTAGATTCTAGTAAATATTGTCTGCTTGAATATAACTTGTATTTACTTATCGTTTACCCTATTTAACAGTGGTCTTCAAACTGTTTTTCATGGAACTCTGGGACTCCACGAGTAAAAAAAAATATATAATTCTAAAAGAAAATTGTAAATGTATATTCAGAATAGATTTAAGCTTTTTTTTTGTATGTGTGTGACCACAAGTATCTAAAGCCGTGTTTCCCAATGCTTGTCTCATGTCCCATGGGGTAAACTTAAAAAATAAATTCGGCATCGAACAATCTCTCTCTGTAGAAATGTCCTATAACTTTTATTATAATATAATAATAATGAAAGAATTTTAAACTTTTTTATTTATATGTACTGTCTGGACAGCGAATATTCTGTTTTTGATCCTGGGTTTCGTAAAATAGTTTTGTACACGCTAGTTCAATGTTTTGCAAAACTAAGTGGAGTGGAATGGAATGAATTTTTCTTTTTTAAAAGAAGCACTGCTGATTAGAACATTTTAAATTAATTTAAACTGATTAGAACACCTGACAGTTGAGAAATAATATTTCACAAAAGAAAACCAAACATGTGAATGAATATATTAGAAAGTTTACCATGAAAAATAAGGAAGTCTATCGACATATCAGATTCGACACACACACACACACACACACACATTAAAATATAAATTTAAGTAGGAGCAGCTCCTAAATTTTAGGTTGCGTTTAAGTTAAGAGTATTTCTCAAGGTATATGGCAACAAAACAGAGTATAGAAACGCAAAATATGAAATGCTACTGCATATAGCTTTAATAGATTTCGACTTCCATAGTTTGAGTAAAAAAATGCAAACACAAATCCCAAGTTTTAAATATAATGTAAACGATGGATAACACCAGGAGCACAAATTAAAGAGTAAATACATCAGCATTAAACGCATGTTAAAAAATTTTAATCATAAAAATACAATATTTTTTTTTATTGTCTTTGCTTAAGGTATCTGATTACTTGCGACAACTTTTTTTAAAAAAAAAATGGAGATATGGGGATTTTTTTGTTGTTTTTAGATTTGTTTAGTACATTTTAAGAAAAATATACTAAAATTAAGAAGAGAAAAAGAAATTATTATTATTAAAGTAGGAAAATTTGGTAAAAATTTACAAAAAATAACAGAAACCGGACCCATTCTATACCTAAAGTTTACGGGTAAATTTTCAGTTTTTCATTTCTGATGTGTTGCTATGTTATTAATTTTTGAAACGACCTTCAGGATAAGAAATATTTTAATTTTTACAAAACCTAGAGCACTTTATCTTAATTATTATACAAAATTGCTTAAGAAAACAGTGATTATATTCACATAAGGGACTGTAAATTTTGTAATAAAACAGTGATTGATATATCTGAAGTTTAAAACACTTCTGTTATACGGAACATACACAAAAAATTTCAGTTAATTATTTTCAAAACTTTTTTAGCAACCGCTGTTCCCGTTTGAGCATTTAAAAAAAAAAACACATTTCGAGGAAAAACGCATTTTAAAGTATGACATATCTTGCTTAAAGTAATGGCATCTGCTTTTACTAAAACACTTATAGTTTTTGTTCTAGTGAACAGAAAATAATAAATTTGGTATTTTTATAAAGCTAATAAGATGTCCTATAAATAAAATCATAAGAATAATTTGTCAATTTTTGGCAAAATTCACAATTTTAGGGTAGTTGGGTACCTTAAAGCAGTGGTCCCCACCTCCCGGTCCGTGGATGAAATAGTACTGGGCCGTACAAGGAACATTAAATTATCTTCATTTTATTTACTGTAGTGTGTTTCCCTCGGGTATGCGCGACTTTTTATGAAAATCTCTTTATATTCCATGTTAAATCCCTTTTATGCTCATTTTTTGGTGTGATTGTATTTTATACTGAAGGCTTGTTATTATAGAATTAAATTAAATCAAAACAATCTAAAACATAAACAATCAACTTCTCCCCCCTCTCCCTCAACGGGCCGTGGTAAAATTATCAAATGTTGACCGGTTCGCGGCAGTAAAAAGATTGGGGATGACTGCCTTAAAGTACCTATATCATGTGTGTGTGTTGATCTACTTAAAATATTTTAAGATATATTCTTCTAGGGACTTTTTTTTTTGTTCTTTGAGTTCTCCCGGAAACACCTTATAGTTTCAAGGGTTCCGTGAATCGACAAAGTTTGAAGACCATTGTTCTATTCCAACGAAAACGCATTAACTGTATGAATGTTTCATAATAAAATTTTATTTTGTAAAAAAACTAACGATGGATTTTTTTTTCCTTTCACAATTACGAACATCAATCTCCGTTTCATCGTATTCTGTATAATTTAAAAACTCTCATTATATACATAAAACTACAACAAAGAACACTGCAAAAGCGTAAAATAAGAATTAACAATATTTTGAGTTCCTGCTTCATAATTTGCAATTATTTCACGGGAAATACTCCTCTCACACACAAGAGATTCAGGCACTAATCTAACACCGGAATTTCAAAATAATTTCTTTGTTATCAACTCTGACGCGAGTCAGTTTGCGTCATTCGCAAATTTTAAGATCCTTCGGGCGAAGTTCCGGATTAAGAACTGGAAAATCTTTTACAGAGAAACGAAAACATTAAAATATACTGCATATACTCACGTTTGTGTGGAAATGTCACGTTCAGAGGAACTATTGGTAGCATTGACATTTAAGCAATTGAAGCAAATGGGGGCATCCTCCACAACTATAGATGTACTTCATTATATCAGAGCCAAAAATAATTAGGTGTCATGCGTATAACACGTTTAATTCGTACTATATTGAAACTTTGTAATACGAGATTCTTATTTCTTGTTTATTTAAATTATTATTTATTTATTTATTAAATTAATTATGTATGTGCATAATATAAATCAGGATAATATGCACCGTGTTGTATCGAAATTAGGTCTCAATGAGTAAAATGATAGCTTAAATTTCATTCCAATAAAACATACAAAGGAAAAAGTTAAAAATTCAAGTTTTTAATCAAAAACAAAAAGATGAAATGCAAAAATTAAAAATGCAACAAAATACAATTATTATTATAAAATAAATAGTAACGGTTTATTAGGATCACACAAAATTAATTTTCTTTCATAAAAAATTACAGCTCATCTATTTTTTCCCCTTCAAAGTTGGTTGAAACACCTTTTTACTAGTTATTTCGTCGCCCATCTGGCGTAGTGGTTAGCGACGCTAGCTGCTGTACCGTAGAGCTTAGGTTCGAATTTCGGAGAAGGCATGGATGTTTGTAAATGCATAGCTCCCCTTTGCGGCATGGGGGTGCTCTAAATAGCCGTCGAGCAGCAAGTCCTCTCATGAGGTTGGTGGAAGGGGAAGATCTGATCCCTCAAGATCAGAGGTGGGCAGACTTTTTCAGGGTGTGGGCTACTTCTAATTTTTTTCAAGGAGTTGCGGTCCACCCAGTGTCAGTGGCACACATAAAGCCGGGGAGGGGTCCATGGATCCGCACCCTTCCTTCATAACCCTTCATTATAGTCCCATGTATATAGTATATAAAATGTAATTAATTTTTTGATATTAATAATTTTTTTTATTTATTAATGTTAATTATTTGTTCAGTAATTTATTTTTTTGCTGTTTTTTGTTCCCGACAATCGACAAAATAAAAAAAAAATATGTTTGGCCGCGTGTTGGGGTATGATACAAGAATGGTAGACCTTCAACCCTCGACCCCATTCCCTTTAAAAATTCTTGTGTACGCTACTACCCACTGCCGTGGATGCGGTGAGGTAAAGAAAAGGTTATTATTATAACTTAATAAGTGCGGAATATATGTGTATACTTACTTACAGAACTAAAGTAAAAAAACAACACATTTAAAACCGCGTTTAAAGCAAAACGCAGGACATAAAACTTAATAATAATAGCTCCAAATATAATTATATGAAACGATACATTTATTATGAAACAATTCAAAATACATTAAAAAAATAAAACATTTTTACCAAAGTTAGTTTTTGTTGTTATAGTCAGTAGAAGCCATAGTCTGTGTACTGTCAGCCAATCTTAAATTTTTCGTATATAATTACTAACTGGTAAAATTTTTAAGCGGTCACCCCAAACTGTCTTGGTGGTCCACCGGTCGATCGCGATCGACGTAATGCCCACCCTGGCTCAAGATGTTCTTCTTCAATATCGGGGTGGGATGAGCTAAATCGTACTGTCACCTGCAGGGTGCTCAAGGCTACGGTCAACGACAGGCGTCTATCTTGCCATGATAAATTTCGTAGGCCTGGTTCTGACACAGTCGAGATCGAGTGTCCATAAGCAACAACACAACTAGTTATTTCTCCATTACAAAAATTATTTGACGCAGTAGCAATTACCTGTCTGTTTCGATCTTGCAATTCTTTTTTAAATTTTCCGCTACTTTTTACTGAAGGATATTTTTCAACGAACATTTTTTTTTTCTAATTTTTTAACTAAAACTAACCCTTTTTGCAGATCTAAAAAATTTTTTTAAATAAGCAACCGATGCAATATTACAAGTGTTTTCTGAATCATCATGCAGCTGTCGTGTGATATCGAGTCCGTGTTTTACAAGTACCGTGTTATATACGAGGGGCTCCTGTATTTTAGAGAATGTTGCCTTCCTTTTCAATGTCATTCTATTACATTTTAAAACGAGAATTTGACACTCAAAACTTCTTAAGGTCTTAGATTTTGTTCACTGACTATGGATAACAACATAAGATTTCTTTACATTTGTTCTATCAAAATAAAAATTAATTTTTTGTCATTGTTTGACTTTCGTCACAAGTTTTCATATCATTCAATATGATTCCTGATGCGTTTACTTTAGCCAATTTTGGTAACATTAATTCCTCTCTCTCTCTCTACTCTCTTTCTCTCTCCTCTCTCTCTCTACACTCTTTCTCCCTACTCTCTCTCTCTACTCTCTCTTTACTTCTTCTCTAGCTCACTGTTTTTCCTTTACTAGAGAAACATTACGATTTAATTATCAAATGAATCTCACAATGAAATAATAATTATGGCAATAAATAATGTCAATATATTCGAACTATTATTTTTAAGCTTGCCATTGTGTTTTTGTATATACCAGTACACTGATAAAATAGCTGATATTGGGCGGTATAAATACAATAAAAATTATTTAAAATAATGCAGATAATTTACAGATGTCACAATTGTATAATAATAAAGAGCATTTTTACAATAGCACTGCGTTAATAAATTTTTTTTTTGAAAACTTTTTATCTACTTTCAGATGTAAAACTACTGATACTTATAATGTGTTTAAGCATTATGCTTGATTATTTATTCGTTATTTTTACAAAAAAGTTTAGATTTTATTCACTATTTTCGTTTTTTATTTTACGTAAAATATAAGCAAGCTGAATTACGAAAAGAAAAAGAGAGAGAGAGCAGGAATTTTATAGGATAGTAATTTTGTACTCTATTCCAGTATCAATAAAAAAATGCCAAAATTATATTTCAGAAATATAAAAAAGATGATTAGGAGTTGGTAAGATGAGTTTTCTAAAGAATGTAAAAATTTCTGTAGAATATTAAATTTAAACAAAGGTGATTTAAAAACTGGTTCACACTTCAAACAAGTAATATAAAAAAAAAAAAAATTTAAGTCAATTCCTACTTAGGCCAACAAAGAAAATTTTTATTTTAGTTACTTTTTATTTAGTAATTACGATTAATATAAATATGTATATACATATGACAGGATCACAACATTAAGTGGCAAAATACAAAGCGATTTTCCAAGCAATTTTCCATTTTCCTTTCTGCATAGGGTGTTGGACTATTATTTTTGTTTGTACTATTCATTCATTAATTAAATTTAATTAATGAATCAATACTTGAAAAATTGTATTAACATCAAGTGTCATCCACTACAAGTTTAAAAAATTCTATTTGAACTTGAGTGGATGAATAAAAAATATTTTATTAACGATTGAAAATTTCAACAAGACATATATATATAAGGAGAGTGTGAACTAATAGTAGGAATTGAAAAAGAGTAAGAATTTATAAGGAGAGAAAAAAAAGTAAAATCGACTCAAAAATAATATAAAAGTAGAAAGTAAATTAATTTAAAATAATCACGAGATGAATCTGAAACCGTCATGCGTAATTAGAATTGTTCGCAGCCGATTACCGCGCCATCGCGGAACATAACATCAACTCGAAAACGTAATCACGTGAAAGCGTGGGGTGTGGGATGATGTCTTAAGGCCGTATCACACGTACATTTTTCGTGCAACGTTTTGGCCCAACTTTTATGCCAATCTAAGGGTGAAGGGTTGCCGTAAACAAAACGTCATGCTCTGACGTCAGCTGCGCTCTTTCTTCACATTGAAACATAACTCGCCGATTTTTCTGTTTCGAAAACGACCATCCAGTATTATTTCTTGTATTTCGCTCGCGCTTTTTTTGATGTGCATAAACAGAAATGAAGCACCATTCTGCTTAAAGTATTATACGCCGGTAAAATATTGTATACCATTAAAATATTAGATGCCATGTCTAATGCGAAGCTACCGTCGATATCGCCATCTTGTTTGTGATGTAGGGCGCCGAAGAACCCCATTGGCTGGAATTTTAAGCAACTTTTATTTGGACCAACTTTCTCAGCTCACTGGCAAAAATATATTCGAAAGCCGTTGCTAAGGCAACGGAGTAAAAATTGCACGAATTGGACCAAAAATTGCTCCTATCGCGTACGTGTGATAAGGCCTTTAGTAGCCAATCTCCTGCTATCGCGGGAAGAGTGATCATCAACGTTTATTCTTTCATTCAGTCGCCGTGTGGAGAAAAATTCCTTTCTACGGCTGGCATCACAACGATCGCTTTTTTCCCCTACAGGGACAATGAACGCGTGAAGCGTCATCGTTCGCTTCTAATGAAAGCGCATGTGTCGCCTACATACTCATGGAATCATTAGCTTAAGTTAACACAGTCGCATCGATTGCGAAAATTCGATTCTCCAGTCTATCGGGCGTCAATGTTCCATGAATATTTTTCTTTTGGTATGCGCATCTTAGTAAAGGCGGTCAGCCCAAAATAATTTGGCAGTCCACCGGTCGATTGCGATCGATTAATGCTCATCTCTAATCTACAATCTTGTCTATTCCTAGTAACATTCGGTAGAAACCTTCACCTGTATTGAGGAATTGTTCTAGTTTTAAGTGCCAATTTGGTTGAATGCAAGAAAACCCGAGTTAGAGTAGACCTCGTAAACAGCCCATAGTTACAACTAGTGGAATCAGAACTTAAATATCATTTGGAACAGTCAGCTTGTAACGGGTCTACCCGCGTACCTCCTAATAATCCTCTCGGGAAAAATATTTCTTTAAATATTATTCAATTGAAGACTTCCTCCCGAAAAAGAAGACGTGTTCTATGTAAATTATGTCGTGTATTTAAGCATTAACTTTCGGGTTTGAGGAGAGAGAGGGGTTAGAAGCTAAAAGATAGCAGTAAGGATTAATGTAAGGTAATAGAAAGCTAGTCGAAAGTGTTCAGTAGATTATCTGCTTAGTATTTAAGATTGACGATTTGTCAATTAGATAATTGTTTCGGATTAGCATTGGCTTGAAGTAGTTTAACTTTGAATGTATCTTCCATTATTGGAATGAGTACGGATAAGACATTCCCAAAGTAAGCTATTAAATTTATAACTAAATTTATTATATCATCTTCCTTACTCTTGCTCCCCTATTGATTAAGTGGTGTTGGGTTGTTCAAGTTTGTTAGGTTATTGAGTCTTGTAAATAAATTATGTTTGTTTTGACTATGGATCTAATTTTTTTTCTAACTATCGTACACTGATGGTTGGGACAGACTAACCATCACAAGCTAAATATAAATATTGACAAACTTTTACACTATTAAACCAAAATTGCTAGTTTAATTTTTTTGTTGTGATATTTTTACAGCTAATATATATATCTAATAAAATGGAAATATTTTTTATGAGATTAAATGGTTATTAAATGGTTTATCTCCCTTTATTTTTTGGAACATTCACTATTGTATTGTAACATTGTGTGAATACGGTAGCGTAGAGTTATCCCCCCCCCCCCAATGAAGAGGCAATTGTAAACCACAAATGGTTTATTATTTTCTCACACCTAGTTTACAGTACATTCTTTAGAAACACTAAAAAAACATTTAAATTCTTTAAACTATACATTCCGACGTTTTTACGAAGTTCTCGTCCCGCTTTTTGTTCTCTCTTCTTTTACTACTTGTTGCCATTCGGCACTAACTGAACTTAGCGTTCCTGTTGCGCTCTCACACAGTTCTTCGCTAGTTCTTCCGTCTTTGAGTGGGCTAATCCTTCAGTTCTTTATAGTAGCTGCATTTAGGTTCATAAGTTAAGAAGCCACATGATTCCAGTCCTGACAAAATTTTCATTCTATAATACAATTAGTTTTAACTATATATTATTACAGTTAGTTCATATTATAATAAGTTAATATAAAACTTTATTTGTATTTATTTGATGAATTTACATTCATCGCGTTGAATTTTAATAATATCAATACTTACTTAAAATAAAATCATTTAGATTTTTTTCAAACTGCCTTCGCTTAACACCAAAAGGTCTGAACCAAATTCGGAATTTTCATAAAACATATCCAGATTTAAATACATCAATTAATTCATTTAACATCGAATTAAGCTCTCTTAGAAAGCATTCGGCTTAAAACGATATGCGTAAAAGGAGGTAAACCATAAACCCGAAGTCCTTTTTTAGATAGAATAAAATACGACTCTCATATAAATCCTTTGCATGGCGTACTTATCCATTTGTAATATTATTCTTAAAATTTAGAAACATTTCGTTAATATACACAATTTTTCTCTCTAACAGATAAATTTGAAAACAATTTAGAAATAAACACCGTATTGTACATCAGAAAAAATCGACCAACTCCGACAGAAATGAGTGACATAATAAAGTATTATATTAATATTGTAAAAATTTTAATATGAAGCAACTTCCGATTTGGGTTTTATTCTTTGAGCCTCTTAACAAGAAGTAAAAAACAAATCCTTTACCAAATCGAGAGACACGGTATTAATAGTAAGAAGGATATTTTTTACAATAAAAGTGAATTTTAAAATAAAAGATAACAAAAATGCTTTCACGGAAAAAACAGCAGGCAAAATTATTTTGAATCAGAAAAGTCCCTTTTTTTTCACCTTGAACCTAAGGTTCAGTTGTTAAACCACTAATTTTCAGATGATTTTTTTTTCTGCTTTCAGTTACTTCGGAGAAACACATAAAGGATGTTACATATCGCCCGTGAAAAGAACAAAAAAACAAAAACAAAAACAGTTATTCGTTTAAATGTCGTCAATTTGCGTCACAAGGAGTGTTTCCTGACTATTAAGTTGATATTTCTCTGACGTATCTAAGAAAGTTTGTGGCTTCTGAGTTGATAGAAACGTGTTTTCTGATGTTACATCTTATTTTCATTGGTCCGGGTTCAAATCAAAGGGCGTTTAGAGGAAGTGAATTGAATAAGAATTAGCTAGAAAAGATTTATGGAAATCTTCTGCATTAGGTATATTTGTAAGTTGAAATGCGAAATAATATCATCCATTAACCTTATGGAAGTTGTGTGTTGACTCCGGATCATAAGATTTGATTAAATAGTAAAATTTTGAAACACTACTGAAAAACTTAAAATTAGTTTTTTTAGTTAAAAATTTAAAATCCACAAAAGAATAATACATAGGACAGAACATATAACAACACGTGATATAATATGTGCATCAAAATATAACCATCAGGGCAGCTCGCCAACTGGTCAATAAATTGGTTAGAAAGTAAAAAGAATAGGTAAAGGTGACTGAATTTTATGTGCTTTTTATATATAGTCTTATTTTCAGCAACTTTTGTTTTGTTTATTTGTAGAATTAGCGCTAGTTTGGTTGGATCACAGCACCCTCTTGAATTCTTGCACAAAATTTCCTCTGATCACAATCAAACTGATCTTAGAAATAACACAATATTTAAATATTACTTTATTTGTTTGAAAATTCCATTCCTGTATTAAAATAAATTCTAAACTGGTTCCTTAAAATATATTAAACTCGATTTTACATTAAAGTGTCAATAATAAACTCACTTCCTGTCTTAAGCTTAATTAGAATTTCTTTTTTTTCACACATGAAAATATGCTCTTGTTAGCACATTTTGTGTACATGCTGAAGTTTAGTTTGATATTTTTTTGTTTTTGTAAGAAATTCTACTAAAAATACAAGATGATACCAGTTCAAATGAGATTTAACATTGGGGATAATTTGAAATAGAAATACCGACATACTTGAGTTGATTATTTTGAAAGTAACCTGTCCATTTTTTTCAATTGAATACCAAGTTAACTATCTAATATTTATATTTCTGCATTATCTTTTCATTTTGAAAAAAATGGAAACTAATACTATTAAAAAAAACTAAACTAAAAAAATAAGCTGGTATGTAGAATGATAAAAAAAAATTATTTTATAAATGGTCTTTCCCGTTTTAAAAAATTAAAACAGATTTGAAGTACATCATACAGTTTAATTTGATGAGATTAGATATACATTTTTTATTATTTAAATAAATAATATTGTGTGATTTGTGCTATGTAATTATGGTTTTTTAAACAATAATAATTTCCCTTGATATACAGTTTTAATAGCATAAACAAGCAAGCAAGAAAACTTCGTGTACTTCTGGCTCTTTAAAATTAGAAAATTTTCTCATTAATTCTTATAATGAAAGCCCATTAATAGCTATTAAAAACTCATTTCTCTTGAAGAATATTTTCTACAAGTGTGTTATTTGGATTAGTAGATTTTATACTCTCTTAAGAAATACAAAACATTACACTACAATATTATATTAGTTATAAATATTTTTGAATTGACTGAAACGCAAACCTTAAATATCCCGAATTTAATATAAATGAAGTTAGGCCACTTTCAAGTAAATGACTCATTTACAGAAAAATGAATGATATTAAATCAGAGAAAAACAATGATAGACTATTCTGCTACAATATATACGATTAGATAGTAAATGGGAAATATTATGCAGGTAAAATATTGAAATGCTTTCATTTTCAATTCTTATGCTAGTATTAAATATTTTTTTCTTCAACAACATATTATTTCATTGAAAAGTTTCATTCCATGATTTGCTTAATATTTAATAAAATTAATTTCCGAAAATAAATTTTACTTCAAACCAATTCTCTCTTTTAAATTATTTTATTACTTTTTTTTTGTCTAAAAGTCTTACTGAAATGAAGGGTGTATAGTTTTGAGATTTTACGCTAAGAGAGAGAGAAAGTTCGAAAATAAAAATTTATTTTAAGCCCAATAATTTGTAATGGAATGTTACAATATCCAACGTAATCAAAATTTTGAATTTGCCCTGTGATTTAGAACTGAAAGAGAACATCGATTATAAAGTCGTACAGAACTGAAGGTTTTCGATCTATTCAAAGATAAGCGTATCTTTCCTTTTCTTTCATTGCAAGATATTTATGAAATAAAGTAATAAAATGAAATATATTAAGGGATTAGAAACTTTCAAAAATATAATAAAAAGAATAATTGACTATGTTTCTTCATGTCTTATGAAATTCGTGGATCTGATACCTATGTTCCTTCAAAACGAAGAGCAAAGAAATTAATTGAACTATATTACGCTGAAAAAAAGTAGATAAATTTTAAATTTTATTTCGATTAAATTGATAGATAAACGATCCTTTTAAAAGTTGTGACGGGTCTATCCGCGTCAATCTTCCATTAACCCTCTTGGGTAACTTTGGGGCCAGCAATTATTCTATTTCACAGCCTCCTCGGGAAAAAAAACACGAGATAGTGATATGCTAATGAATTCGACTATATAAAGTCTAGATTTAGTAAGAAAGCAGTAGGAGAAGGAATTGCTAAACTAGTTGTAAGTATCATCTACGGATCTCTCCAGCGAGCTTAGCACGTATTAGATAGTAATTGATATTGTTAATCATTGAAATAATCAAAGGGATTATAGTTAGTACCGACCTGACGTTAGTAAGCGTTCGTCTCCTTTGTCAATTCTGATAGTTGAGATTACTTAGTAGGGAATATTAGATTTAAAGGTTAGAATTGAATGTTAGAGTTGTGTATCAGGATTAATCTAGGGAATTGAATAATCACTCCAGGGTTTCTACTTGTAGTGTAACTTGTTAATTGTATTTGTGTGTTGTTAATAAATATTTGTAATTATGGCTTTCGTTGGTGATAATATGTTTCCTTCCACACCAGGCGCATCGGGCAATGTGAACCCAGTCCAAGATAGGACTGGGGCACGACAAAGTAAACCGAATTATAAAAAAAGTTAATTTAATCATCCGTTTATGTATATAAAGTAAAGCTTGCATTTATACATGCAATGGGTGAACAATGGTTTTACAAGCAAATATAGTGAGGTGAATGAATTTTATGAATTTTGAATTTTATGTTCTTCTAAAACATTGCATATCTTGATTATGATGAAATAATTCTTAAATACTAATCAAATTTGCAATATATCAATTTTTTTCACTGGCTGAAATTCATAAGCATATGTATTGTCTTCATACCTACGTAGTTTTATTCATCAGTGACATCAAAAGAAAAATAAATTTAGTATTTCTGTTGTTAACAAACCACTCTGAAATAAACTTTTATAATGACACAATACTAATTTAGTCGTAAGAAATTCAGTGATATTCGCAGTAACTTAATCTAAGTTGAGACGTCATAACAAAAACTTGGCAACAATTGCGATGTTTAGTCATTAACGTCAATGAATGAGTTGGTAGCACACGATTTCACATTGGTATCGTAATCGTCGTCAGTTATACATTTTCAACGGTGCGATTCATAAATTCAAAAGAACAAATTTACGGTGGAATGATTTGAAAAAGGGATATGTCTCTACATTTGCATATTTTATATTTTGAATTCAATTCGAAAGGCCTTATTAGAACATACCTGAGCAAGAACAAAAGAATTTAGAATGTGAAACCACAATTATGGTTTTTTCAAACTTAAATAATACCGCAATGACTTACATAATCTAATATAGCTACATTTAAGAAATTTAAATTAAAATTATACTAGTCCTTGTCTACCTAACGGTGGACCGACCCCCTTGTACAAATTACACAACTCTGTTCGTACTCATTGCTTAAATTGTAAAACTGTAATTTACATGTATTATGTAGTTCTAATTTATTTGTTATTTTCCTCGCAAAATTAGTTCTGGGCACTCCGCTTTAGTTAATTTCTACTTTGTACGACCCATTTTTACTAACTGTACCTTATGTATAAATAAATTTATTACAGCATCACGAAAAATGTCTTTTTTTCTTACATAGAGAGAGATATTAATTATTTCAACGAATGCTATTCACAAAAACCTTTGATAGTGATAATCATCTGCAAATAGTTGCATTAATAGCAGAGGCAATATTTTTTTATATTAACACGTATTCGAATTACAGTAGAACAATATAATAGTCTTAAAAAGATCCTGAGTAAATCTCAAATGTCTAGTATCTAAAAATAGTTATTTATGAATTAAAAATATTTTTTACTATATCTGATAATCAAGTGATATTATTCAGCAGATGAATCTTAGAGAAAGTTAACAAAAAGAGTAATATTGTGTCATGAATATTTGTAAGAATTTATTCGAAAATATCTTAATAATACGCAAGTCCGTTCATAATATTCTTCCTCTGCAATAAAAGATTTGAAGACCCTTTTTAGAATATAATAAGTCGCCGAAATTCAAGCACAGTCCATGACAATATATACATTGCTTGGTCTTCATATCAGCATTTTATAAAAAGTCGGAAGCAAAATAAATTAATATGTTGCTCTAAATTTGTTGGGTATACAATGGAGTTTTCAAACACAGAATCACTAACCATTATTTATTGTTGGTCTATTGTGAACTAAGACTCACTTGAATATTGTGGAGAAATTTATTTATTTTATTATATAATACAAAGGAACAAGAATAAATAAAGAGTGCCTTAAACGAAATTTAAAATTATATTTTCGGAGTGTGAAAAAATTATCTAGTTCAAAGATCGGAGATGTGAAAGAGGACGGATTCCATAATTCTGAGTATTTCTTTCAAAAACACGTTTCAATAATTAATGATAATAAATAATTGAATTTTTAAAAATTATTTTTAATAAATAAATTTAGCCACCAGTCAGTCAACACTGATTAGATACGTTTTGCTTACTGACTATGTGAAGAGGAAATTAAAAAATTCTAAGCGAAGACATAATTGAGCTTCCAAATTTTACACTAGATTTCACAAATTTGATTTTCTTCAAACTCTTCATTTGAAATTTTAAGTAGCTCGAGCATATTGAACTATTTATGTAAATAAAAAAACATTGAACAATCGCAGAAGAATTTCTTATATAGTAATTCGAAAGACCCTAAAAAATAGATTAGTATATTATAACATTATTGGAAAATTTTATTTAGTTGTCCTTGTACGCGTGCTATTCTCTTCCTTTCAAAAGAATCAGTATTTTTAATAACGATTCAAGAAAACCCAATAATATCAATGCTCTGTGAATATTTGGTATTCACATATTTTATTACATCAATAAAACAATTGTAATAGCTCTCCCTGTCTACTTGATGACCCAGCTAAAGGTGTGGGAGGAAGTGAAGGATGATTCGACATGATAATTTCAAATTACTTATTCAATGCTTAAATTAACTCAGAAACAATTCAATGAAACACAATAAATAGGATGTTTCCAATCAGTCAACAGAGGGAGGGGACGAGAGTCGCGTTTTTGGAGAATACATCAAATAAATTAACCACTTTATGATAAACAATCTTCTACTTCAATATTGCTTTACATGGTAGAAAAGTAACTAATTATCACTCAACCTCTTTAATACTTAAAATATCAAACGTAACATGAAGATGACTAATACCTGAACTGTAGGCAGTCTTCTTATCAATTTAGGTCTAATCCTTCTATTTCTTTATCAATATCACCTTTCTGTCTTTAATCTCTCACACGGACTTTCTAACCTTTTACGGTATTCTTCTCCTTGTATCTCACTTGTCACTTTTAGTTAACTAACCTTCTAACCCTCTACTATCTATCTTTCTAGTAAGAGAACCTGAACTATATCTAATAAACTTAATTTGTATACCACGTCTTCTTCTTAGGAGAAGGTTGATATTTTTAATAGCCCCAAAGATTTCCCAAGAAGGTTAGTGAAAGGACGCGTATAGATCCGTCACACAATATGAAATATTCTTTCTTTGCTTGAAGTTATAATTGGACGAATTAATATGATCACCAAAACGCATATAATAAGGCACTAATATAATATACATTTAATAATATATTAGTGCCTTATACACACTCACAACACATACATATACCAGTTGTGACTTGGCCGCTTCGCTGGGTATTCCATGACGTTATCAGACTATATATTATTATTTTTTAAGGAATTATTATTAAAATCCTTGTATTAAGCTTTCGATTCTATTAAATAATATTCGTATCGCCCTCGTTTCTTGATTTCTTAAAAAGGACAGAATTTCAGTTTCTAAAACAGAAGTATATTTATCTTTTACGCACCTGCACCCTCCCCCCTCCTCCACCCCAGAGGTGATTTCCCTAAATTCCATTTTTAGCAGATATATACTAAACAAAAGAAACATGCCTGTAGAAATTAAAGCCTGCAGATCAAATTTTTAAGTACTGGAAATTTTTTAATCTATAATGCCTCCTAACCTCTCTTTGGAGGCGATTTCCACAAAACCTGTTCTTAGCGGATTTCTATTCAGTAGAAGAATGATGCTTACTAAATTCAAAGTCTCGTAGTGTAGTAGTTTGAAAACGGGAATTTTTTAATCTATTTACATCCCCATAACCCTCAGCACCTACACCCTAAGATGGATTTCCGTAAAACCCGCTGTTAGCGAATCTCTTCTCAAGAAATGAAACGTTTGTTAACGAAAGGAACATGTCTGCTAAATTTCAGGTCTAATATTTAGAGCTCTTCCTTTATGTATATAGATATATATAAGAAGCACCAATGGTGCACGTAGGGATTTTTAGGAGGGGGGGGGGATCCAGGATAGAAAGTCTACCATTCTTGTATCACACCCCAATACGCCACCAAACATATTCTTTTGATATTGTGGATTGTCGAGAACAAAAAAAAAAAACAGTAAAAAATAAACTATTGAATAAGTACTTGACATTAGTTAATAAAATAAAATTATTAATAACCAATACTTAATTAAATTTTAAGTTACATATGGCGCAACAGCCCATGACCAAGGTCCTACTGTGCCCATCACAGTTTTCATGACCTTGGGCACTCAGGTGCATGAGCAGATGTTCCAGTCAGGTGATTAGTCTGATGCGACATGGAATTATAATCAATAAAAAAAGTCAAGGACGATGGGGGGGTCGGATCCCCCCCCGTGTGTGTGCCACTGCAAAGCACTAATTATTGTCGGAAGTATGCGAGTATGCTTTTTAAAAAATTGAATAACAATGAAATAACATTTTAGAAATCAACACATTATTTTGTATCATATTTAGTACAACAAAAAAGCTTGAAATAAATTGCACTTCAAAGGTAAATTTGTTTCCCAAAACTGGTATCCATTGCTTGGAAGAAAACTACCCAAACCGTTGCATGAAAACATGGATTCAATGTCACATTGTAGCACCCAAACATTACAAAAAGCATCCTTCAATGATAATTTTTTTTTTTTTTTTTGCTTCAGCGAATGCAACTCTGGAATGGAAATTCCTGAAGGACACCCACTGTTGCAACTTGTAACGTCTAGAATTATTTTTGCCACATTAATTTGACAGATGTATCAACGAGCTTGAATACGGTTAAAACATAATAAAAGTATTCACTACTTTATCAAAAAGCCCGTTGAACAATTTGTCAAAAACATACACCACAATAAAATTTCCATACATCTTCAAAATAACCATTAATCATTTGAAAGTATGCATTGTAAGCGATTTTTTCTCCTCTTCCTTTATCTATTCTGGAGATCCAAGATCTTTGGAAATGTTGAAAGTAAAAGAAGAATAACATACCAACAACAACACCCGTTCAGCTGAACGTATAATTTCAAGATGTTTCGATTCGATATTGAGAATACTGCGTTCAAAAATATGCGCATCAGTTGAGAGGGTGATGACAATCAGATAAAATCGAATTTTATACAATTCAAGCAATCTTTCTGTTGAAGTTCACTTTTATCTTGATAGAAAAGATAAAGCACGAATGGAGGAACGTTTTTGACTAATATAAATGGTTTGATGTGTTAAAAGTGATTTTTTTTTCCATTTCCCTCTCCTATTTTATCCCCAAAAGATTGTGTGCTTTGGAATCTTTAGATGTAAACATATAACAGAAAAATCACATCAAATACATTTTATATAATTTGCACTGAATTATAAATTTGATCTAACACATTTCTAGTTAATTTCTACATAGTATATAGAGTATATGTTTTTTTCTTGGGTATACTTGTGACTGTTTAAGACAGTGGTCCCGAACCCCCAAGCCGTAGGCCGGTGCTGATCCGTGGTTCAAGTGATACCACAGGAATATTAAATTATTTCCACTCTATTTACTGTGGTGTATTTCTCTCGGGTTTGTGCGACTTCTACTTTGTATTCATTTTTTGGTGCAACTGAATTTTATTTTGCAGGCATGTTTAAATACAATAAATTAAAATTATTAAAACAAAACAATCTAAAATATAAGCAATCAATGTCCGTAACACCCCCCCCCCCTCTTTCAGCGGTAAGAATATCAAACGTTGACCATTCCGTGATGCTTGAACAACACGAATAGCAAGTGAGTGAGTGATTGTAGCGTTTTATGGTGCAAGAGCCAATTCGCCAATTCTGACTAAACTGCGCCAAACCCTTGGTAAAAAATTAAAATTCTAAATATATATGTGCATGAATGCACACGTATAAAATATCCGATAAAAATATTTAAAATTGTAAATCATTAAATATAGAAGCCCAATTCATAAAAGAAAAATAGATTTTGGTGTGTGGGGAGGAGGGTTCTCCCAATGTCAGATAGGTTAAACGAAATGAATTTAAAAAAGGTGATGCGATGATGATTATATATAAAAACAGGACAATCTACTAAAATATGTCGAACAAAGTACGGAACCTTGCATCAAGGACATTCTGGAGAGCATCTCCCCCCAACAACAATACCTGTGTATAAAACGAGTCTGACCAATGTGAAGGCGAGTCAATTTGACATCGGCCCTTCGCATTGGCACTACAGGCCATGCTCCTATGACAGGCTTCACAGAGTGGAGTTTGGACAACACGAAAGGTTTAAAAGAAAGTAGAATATTTGGATCCTATTTCTATTATTGTGAAGGTTGAAATAAATGAATAATGATTTTTTCTTGTTAAAAATATTTAGATAAAAAACTTTAGAATAAAATTTTTTAAAAGATACATTATGACAAGCGCCGCATGGTAGAAGTCAGGCCTAATGCGGTTGTGGCTGTTTCTGCAAGTTTAAATAGAAGTGGAATCTCACCGCATTTGTTTTTTCTTTGTATTGTTATGAAGATAACCATCTCGTTGGAAAAGGAATGTTTTTATAAACTTTAATGCAAAAAGTCATAATTTGAATGGAAATACTACTTCAGGTATCACATTGTTTCACTTATACTTTATTTTTAATTCAACATTAGCCGTTTTGAACACCAAGTTAAATTTATAATTTTTCTACTATGTATTGAAATAGAGTTGATTCCCTTTGGGTATCTTAGTCAAGTTTCTTGGTGTAAAAAGGGGTCTATGGGCACAGAAAATTTGATAACCCCTAATACAGAGTTTTCAACTGAGTGCATAAACAAACATATTCAAATGTAAAACAAATATATTCAAAATTCGTTAAGAAAATTTATTACAGTAATCAACTGGTTATTTCAACCATTTTGAATTCGTTTCAATTTTTGTTACATTTTTTTTTCTATGTATATATATATATTTACTATGTATGTTTACTTTTTTCTGTATATTTTTCAATGTATATTTTTATACATAGAAAAATATACAGAAAAAAAAAATAAAAATTTCAACTTTTAGCAATTATGTGTGGAACGATTTTTTCTAATTCTTTTTTCTTTCTCGGGAAAAAAATATGTAATCAACAGAGTATTTGAAAGCTTACATTCGCTTAAAAAAAGGTTTTATTAAACAGTTCCTATAAACATTGTTTGTTATTTTTTATGAAAGAGTAAATCTGCATGAATAGTTAGATTCTAACAGTCGAAATGTAAACAAAGCTTCTTCAATATTTTGTATTTAACTGGCTGGAGAAAACGTAAATATTATCTCAATAACTAAGCAAATTTTAAAAAATTTATTTCAAATTTATTTTTTTAGAGAAGTTTGTGAAAATAACTTCTACTAAGGGTTCCTATTTCAAACTTAATATTAAAAGAAACATAAATATTGTTCAAAAAATATTAATTCTTGCGCATGATAGGTATTTTAGAAACAACAATTTAAAAAAATAAGAATTTTCTTTAACATACAGAAAATACATCAACTAAATCTTTCCCTATTGTAATTTTAACAGTAAATAAAATGCACACAGCTATTTTGTACTTTCAAATTTGTAAATAAATTTGTTTATTACTTTTTATCATTAAAATTCAGTGTCAATTTATGTAAAATATTCCGAAACTAAGAACTGTAAATTGCTTATGCAATAAAAATTTTAAAATGATTAAGTTAAATGCATAGTTTAAATACTAGCTGTATATTAAAGCGTATTCTTAAACTTAGAATTCAAAGTGTTTTTTCTCGACTATCAAGGAAGTAAGTACTATAATAAATAACTCTCAATATTGACCTTCCTTTCTTGAAAGTATTCCGCCTATATATATATATATATATATATACAAATTAAAAACTTATTAAAGATGTCTTTCCCCTTAATATTGAACGTTAATGTTGGGCAAATAGTAATGAGGTGAAATGTTTATGTAATTTTTCAAACCGTTTTTTTTTTTTTCATTTTTATTTTACTATTGTGACTTTTTGTTTTTTTGACATAAAATCCTTAGCGTAAATCCGGCGCACAACACCACTGTTAACACGAAAAATAAGATGGAAATTGAAGGGTGAAACTGATAGCATTAAAAATAAAACAAGTAATATTAAAAAAAAATTTGTCTATTTTTACTTTGAAAGGATGAATAGAAAGTATTTTATTAATGAGTGAAATTTGAACAAGATATATATACACTTGCCTCCGAAAGTCTGCGTACAGGCGATCATCTTTCATATTCATGTAAAAATCGCTAATTAAATGAAGTCTTTCTGAATCAACACAATTTATTATTGATTCATCTAACGTCGTTAATTCAAATAGTATAAGCAACAATCACCTAAATATTACATAAAATAATACAAATATTTATAACTTCAGAATGACACAAATCGTGTGCGTCAAAAGTCTGCGTACACTTGAAAAAACCTTTAGACTAATGGATTGTAACTAAAAGTTAATACTTTTTAAGCTATTCCGTTCTTTCTATAACTCTCTCGTCATATTTGGCAGGGATTTAACTAGCTTAGTTGTCTCATCTGTATATATTTTGTTCCATTCTTCTATTATGGCAGATTTGAGCATTTTCTTGGATGTTATTACGTTTTCCTTGATTATTCACTCGAGTAAATCCCATAAATGTTGTATTGTGCTAAGGTCTGGGGACTAGGATGGCCTACGGGATTGGTTTGGGACATGTCAGAACAGCCACGGCTTTACAATGGGAGTCATTTGCTCGGTACCATTGTGCCGCTGAAAGTAAAAATCATCCCTCACCGCAAATTTCTCGGCACTTTCCCTGATATTTTACTTCAATAAGTTAAAGTAATCAGTTTTGTACATTGTTGATTCAATAAATTCCAGATTACTAGCCGAAAGGCTTCCAATGCACCCCCAAACATTATGCCTCATTCGCCATGTTTGATAGTCGAAAAAGGATTTTCTTTCTTAAGATCTGTCCAGGAATTTTTGCAGGCATATTTTTGTTGTTTTTGATGCCAAATTACAAAAAAAAAATTTCAATTGAATATATTACATTTTTCGAATAATTATGTCTCTTATTTAGATGTTTTTTGGCAAAGGTAGCTCCTTAGCTCTTTTCACTCAAGAGATGAATGGTTTCTTGAGTGCAACTCGACCAATAGTTCAGTTCGCTTCAAATTGTGGTTAAAGTCAAATTTTTTTGCAAGATCTCAGCTACACTTTTAGCTATTTGTGAAGCTTAAAGTCTTAGATTTATTTTTGTAGAGCGTATTACAAAGCAAGATTCTCGAGGTGGCACTGCAGACGGGAGGCCGGATCATGGCGTGGAAGTTAAAATTTTAGATGATTTGTAGTTTATGAACTCTTTTTGAATCAATGAATGTCTCCTATTAACAGGTTCAGCAATTTCTTTAAAAATTTCCCCCTCTTCTGAAGATTTCTGATGATTTTTCTTTCAATAATATATCGATCTCAATTCTGTCACCTGCCATGGAACCACACAAATTTTCAAATCTCAAATCCTAAATAAATTGTAAAATAAGCTTATAATTACTTAACAATGAAAGGTCTTTAAAAGCTCTATTTTGTAAGTGAGCGCAGACTTTTGGCGTGGATGGTTGGTGATTATTTGATGGGTCATTCTTGTTTTTTTATGTTAAGGTGATATTTGTTGCTGCTGTTTGAATAAGGAAATTTTGAAGAATTCCTGACAGCTATCTTGATTTTCTAAAGCGAGATTTTAATTGTAATTATAGCATAAACACGTAAGATGATTGCCTGTACGCAGACTTTCGGAGGCAAGTGTATATATATATATATATATATATATATAGGGAGAGAGTGAACTAAATAGTAGGAATTGGAAAATAGCATGATTTGGTCTGCATTATTGAAACAATGCACACCCGGTTTGGCTAGTTTGGCTGAAAAACCGGTTTTCGATGCCAACTTTATAATTGTTTTAACAGTTACATTGTTACAACAATTAAGACGAATCTAAGTCGGCGTCGGAAACCGGTAATTAATTTAATTAAATTAATGAATTAATATTTGAAAAACTGTATTAACGCATCAAGTGTTATCCACTGCAACTTTAATAAAAATTATTTGAACTTGATTGGATGAATAAAAAGTATTTTATTAAGGATTGAAAATTTGAACAAGATATATATATATATAGGGAGAGAGTGAGCAAATAGCAAGAATTGGAAAAAAGAGACCTGCATTAAAAAATTAGACAGCTACAGAAACCGGAATACTTTTTATTTAAAAGAAATGTCCTGCCTTACGAACTTAAGAGGTTGTATTTCTAGAAGTATACTATTTTTTTCAAAAGTCCTGAATAATACTTGGAATAATGACTTCAAAACATAAAAGCATTGCACACGAACATTTCAGGTTCCTTCGTAAAAAGGAGGCTGCCCGTTTTTGGCAAATATATATTTAAAGATTCAAAAATGCAGCTGGAAAATCAAAGTGCATGTTATACGCCGGATATTACGGTAATTATGTTTGAAACACTTAGCAAAATGAATAAGTTAACAAATAAAATCTCTGCCAGTATAAATATATAAAACACGCAAAACAAAGGAGAAAATTCAAACAGGTGTTTTTTCTTTAAAGAAAATTATGCCATTTCAAACAGAAATTTAAATGGATGCAATTTAAGGGTATGAAACACTTCGTATACTTACCGAAGCTGCAGAATGCAGAGTTAAATGTAAAAAGATTGTGTGGGCAGTACTTTTTTGGTTATTGACCTTTTTGCCATTAAATTTTTTTGTTTTTTCCAACTCTTTTCAATTCCAAAGGAAAGGAGGGGGGGGGGGGGATTTTCAACGCTTAAAAAAAATACTGAAACCTCACAATTTACTTTTCTTTAACTTCTCGATTGTTATTTCACTACATATAACGAGAAAATGCTGATGAATCTCGAAAAAAATTTTCACTGCACAGTTTTTGATGAACAATAATCGTTTCAAAGTAAGTAGATAGCATTTTACAACACACCATGGGCATTGTCAGATAAACATTTAAATTAGATTTTCTTAAATCTAAAATAAAAAAATTCATTTCAGATATCCCTTTTCGAATTTCGTGAAATAAATTAAATTTATTTTTAAAATGTTGCTGTTTTTATACCTCACCAGATGTGTTACAAAACAATAGAATAATCTTCCCTTATAATGTATAATAAATAAATAAAACTGATGATGCAAAAACAAAAAATTTTTAAGTTGTTTGTACAGCTCAAGACAAAGGGCAGTTGTTGAAAATACCATAAAAAAAATCCATTTCCTACAGCAGAAATCTATTCTAAATTATGCTTAGTGGCGTGCGTTTTATAATTCATAACTTTTGTTTCAAAATTTGAAAATATACACGCAAATATATACGAATGGATGAGCACTTGATTGTTCAAAAAACACGTTGTGGAACGCATGCTTACGTAGCAACACAACAGAATCGTGATGAAGAACTATAATATCTCCGATAGCTTATAAATGGTAAAACATCAAACTAAAGAACCGTGAAAATCCTAAATAGTCTGTGTTGAAAATTACTACAAAATGATTGTTACGAAATATATTCAAGGCTATTGCAAGAAGTAAAAAAAATCAGTATACTTTTTATTTATTTCTTTGTATCAACCTTCTTTTTCTTTTCTTTTCTTTTGGTAATTTAGTTGAGTCTTAGGTCAACGTTGTTAAGGGTGTTACGTTTTTGTCTTGCTTCTTTCGTATCTGATGTAAATACAGGAAAAGAGCTCACAGAACGCAGTCAAGCCACTTATTTAATGGCGAGATACAGATGAAAGATTGCTACCAATCCGGGAAAGTATTGCTTTCGGAAAGTGTAACGATGTTTTATAAATACACTTGGGCTTTTATAACATTAGATGAAAAAAAAAAAAAAAAACACTAGTAGCAACACAGCTGAGAGCGCTATCGCAGTTGCCCGATCATCAAAAAGTATTATTCAAAACTCAACTGTCGTACTGATTCCGTATCAATGTGAGATCAATCATTTTCGAGTTAATTCACTGATTGTCGTAAGGTAACACACGATTCATTTATAAACATGAATTCGTTATTCACGATAAACAATGCTGAGGAATACATACATCAGGATATTACAGATAAGTAATTGAATACATTAAATCTCTTCAATCCGTTTTTAGATCCAATGGCACTAAAGGAAAATTCGTTTGGCGTTATAAAATTATATATGATGATAAATTGCACCCTGAACGAGTTTTTTGAAATTCGCTTTATATATTTTTTTTATTCAACGTTAAAATCATTTTTGTGTATTTTTAAAACACTTTGCTGCCTAGCTCTTGAACTTCTTAGGGTTACGATTCTTGCATCATCGAAGAAATCCAAGCTTCTCCCAGAAAATAGCCCTTGTTTCGGACATGTAAAATAAATTTTCTACTTTTGACGAATTTTTACTTTTAGATTGTTGCATGAAATATATCGATCCAAACGACACGGTATTCATGCGGAACACAAGATGAACATATTTCACCCTTTTTTTAAAAAAATAATGGAAAGAAATATATCAATTTGTGAATTTTATAAAAACTTCTGTCCACACAAAAAGTGGGCATATTTTCGGCTTTTTCGCCCCCGTCCCCACCGATATGCATTAATTTAGCACATCAAAAGTTATTTATTAAAAAGAATGCATTCAAAATAAATTTTAGTGAAAAAATAATCAAACATTTTTTATAACATAGAAATTACAATTTGAAATAGAAATGTCCGCAAAATTGAGGTTTTTCAACAGTAATAATTCAATTAAAGTAATTTGTTAGAGACAATCATTTTTAATTATTGAAATCGTATTTCTACATTTAAGTTAATTGATAGCAACAATACAGGAAATTAACTAGATAATCTTAAATATATATATATATATATATAAATTCGCTTAACTATACGTAAGCATTTCGAATACCAACATTGTTATTGAAAAATATTGAAAATCTACATCCCAGAGTTAATATCATTTAGTGAATAAAGAAATATAGTATGAAGAAAATGAATAAAATTCACATCTTCTGCTTTAAAAAACCACCATAAATACTTCTAAATTCACTATACAAGTTTTAAAAAATTAGGGGCACATATTTTTTTAAAGAAAATCTTCCTTCATCCTTATTAAATGAAAAATATACAATTATGCATGAAATACGTATTCATAAATGAAAAGTAAAACTTATTCAGGAAAATCATTGAATGCGATTATTGTATTAAATATACAAACAGATTACTAATACGATAGGATTTTTATTTTACTATTATACCATCACTTACCAAAATAATAAGATAAAATCCGGAATGGAAGTTTGATAAAAAGTTGGTTTCGGGGGGGGGGGGGGATTCATGTCTTTTTTTTCCTTCAAAAAAATTATATGTGTGTGCGCATTACTTTTAATATCAATGTAATTTCTTTTAATTTCACTTTCGATAAAAAATATTAAAAAATGGTTGGAAAATAACTTAAGAAGTTAGTTGACAAGAAGACGTATGTTATTTTGATAATGAAAATATACATGCGGAGCACATTTATTAAAGAATCTTTACTAACTTTTTTTTGAAATGAAAAAGACATTCTTTATATACCTAAGCCCGTTTAAAAAAACACAAACATGAATTTTTCAGATATTATATATGATTTGGTAGGAACACAGCAACATACATAGACATCAGTGTGAGTTCTTGGTACTGATTATCCGTTCTGAATTCATTTTAAGTTTAAAATCATACAACCCGTTTTGCATGTAGCTCAAATCAATTCAGTTCGAAAATACATATTGGAATTGCAATTGCATACATCCTAAATTTTTTTTCTTTTTCGAAAAATTCTCGATGTAAAGAATTGAAATGATTATCCATTTTAGCTATTGGTGCCTAAGTGAAAATATACTGCCTCGGAGCAATCGTGCGTTAAAAATATCGTACTTAATCTTATTCACATTGCTAACGTATTCAAAATCAGAATGTTATTTTAAGCAACAGACTTCCAGCCAAACATCTACGCCTGGTGAAAAATTGTGCCATTAAATATTTATTTCCTTGAATAACAAGAGACGAAAGAGAAAGTTTTCTCCTTGAAGCATGTTAGACACCTTAGGAAGTGTCTGAATATGCATTCCAAAAGTAAATCTTGTTCAAGGGCATTTCTATGGGACTTTTTTTTTTAAGAACAATTTATTATCCCATCAGATGACTTCCGGGAGGAAAGTACACTTTAAACGAATAACAAAAATAACCGAGAATTCCACAATGGCCCAACATAAAATCGTAGACCAAACGATTATATTCTATTTCTTCACGTCGCTTTTGTCATAGATTCAGCGAAAGATTCCAGAATTTTAGAAGTTCTTAAAAATTGTGGAATTTCAAACTGTAAATAACTCTTTATTTCTAGTTGGAGGAAGTTGTAAAGTGCAGTATTTTGTTGGAAAATTTTAAAAATTGCTTTCTAAAGATAAAAAGCTTCAAAATTCATCACTTCTTAAAAAACACACGAAATTGATGGAAACTTTTCAAAGTTTAGTCTATCAATCTGACGAAAACGATAACGTTTTGAACTGTAAATGTCTTGTCTCGCTTATTTATGCTTAATAATTTCCTTATATTGTATTATAATTCGGATTTGCTACTAGTAAATATTTTCTAAGATTGTTCAATAATTTCTTTCAGTTCAAATAATAAACGGAGGTGCACAATGAAACCCAAGCTCCTGCATAAATTTTCCAGAAATAACTTTTATCAATTAACTTCACTAAAGAGTAAAAACAATATTGTTGGAAACAGATACCTTTTTTTAAAAACAATATTTCGTACGAAATCACTACTTACCCCAATCGCTTGCGTCTTGTATATTATTTGTTCAAAACAAACTTAGAATTCGTTTACAAAATAACTTTAGGAAAATGCTCTGTAACCTCTTCAGCCTCTGGTCACTTCTTGTTTAATATCAACAATGAGTGTCTAGTCTATTTGCTTATCTTGATATGAATGAATACGACGCAGTGAGAAGAAAAGCTGAATTCGATATTGATATTGATGCGGAGTGAATTTGCAGAAAGTTATAAACATTGAAACTAGTGGGGGAGCTATTTTTGGATGCGTTAACACTATTCACATGAAATCTGACCTCGGCAGTAGAACCTTTGTACCAAAACATATTGCATCAACCAACGCGTTGGCACCACCAAGCACTGTTGTAACAAATCAGGATATCATGCGATCTGTCATTAACTGACATTATATACGCGTAACAGTTCGAACAGACCTAAGCCTAGACTCTCTTGGATTTAGAGAATTACCAGTCGCGGAGACGATATTGAGATAAAACTTTTTTGTTTTCAATGACTTATTCGAATATAATACACTAACAGTTAGAGCATCGTTCGTGCAAGTTTTCCCGGTGTTGCACTTCAAATTCATCAGGATATAATATTTCCTATTTATATGTTTAACAACTGTTGTTGCTTGTAATATATCAATCGTTCTTAATCTCATAACGTTTCTTTAATGTGAAAATGTAATAGTTTTTCTTAGGTTGATTTGTTTTGACATTTGCGCATTTTTGTTCTTAAAATAATCGCTTACTATATTCAACAATATTTTGGACTCAATATACACTTGCCTCCGAAAGTCTGAATACAGGCGATCATATTTTATATTCATGCAAAAATGGCTAATTAAATGAAGTCTTTCTGAATCAATACTATTTATTATTGATACATCTATCGTCATTAATTCAAATAGTGTAAGCAATATAATCACCTGAATATTACATAAAATAATACAAATATTTATATCTTCAGAACGACACAAATCGTGCTCGTCAAAAGTCTGCGTACACTAGGAAAAAACCTTTACAATAATGGATTGTAACTAAAAGTTAATACTTTATAAGCTATTCCGTTCTTTCTGTAACTCTCTCATCATACATGGCAGGGATTTAATTAGCTTAGTTGCCTCATCTGTGGAAATTTTGTTCCATTCTTCTACTATGACAGATTTGAGTATTTCCATGGATGTTATTACGTTTTCCCCGATTATTCACTTGAGTAAATCCCATAAATGATGTATTGTGCTTAGGTCTGGGGACTAGTATGGCCTGCAGCGTAGGTTTGGGGCATGTCAGAACAGTCACGGCTTCACAATGGGAGCCATTTTCTCGGTACTTTTGTGACGCTGAAAGTAAAAATCATCACTCACCACGAGTCTCTCGCACTTTTCCTTATATTTTACTTCCTTAAGATAAAGTAATCAATTTTGTGCATTATTGATTCGATAAATACCAGATAACTAGCCCAAAGACTTCTAACGCACCCCCAAACATTATGCCTCTTTCTCCATGTTTGATAGTCGAAAAAGGATTCTCTTTCTTAAGGAATTTTTGCAAGCATATTTTTGTTCTTTTTTATGCCAAATGACAAAAAAATACTTTCAATTGAATATATTACATTTTTCGAATAATTATGTGTCTATTTAGATGTTTTTTGGCAAAGGTTATTCTCTTATCTCTTTTCACTCGAGAGGTGAATGATTTCTTGAGTGCAACTCAACCATGATAGTCATCCTTTTTCAGTTCCCTTCGAATTGTGTTTAAAGTCACATATTTTTGGAATATCTCAGCCACACTTTTAGCTATTTGTGAAGCTTATAGTCTTGGATTTATTTTTATAGAGCGTATTACAAAGCAAGATTCTAGAGGTGACACTGTAGACGGGCGGCCGTATTGTGGAGTAGAGGCTAAAATAATTTTATTTAATTTGTACTTTATGAGTACTTTTTAAATCAACGAATGTCTCCAAAACCAGTTTCAGCAATTTCTTTAAAAATTCCCTCCGTTTCTGAAGATTTCTGATGATTTTTCTTTCAATAATATATCGGTCTCTATTCTGTCGCCTGCCATGGAACCACAAAAGTTTTCAAATCTCAATCCTAAATAAATCGTAAAAAAAGCTTATAATTACAAAAAAGACGATTTAGTGCTATTATTTTACAATGAAAGGTCTTTAAAAGCTCTATTTTGTAAGTGTACGCAGACTTTTGGCGCGGATGGTTGGTGATTATTTGGTGGTCATCCTTGTTTTTTCTTGTTAAGGTAAAATTTGTTGCTGCTGTTTGATTAAGGAAATTTTGAAGAATCCCTGACAGCAATGTTGATTTTCTAAAGCGAGATTTTAATAGTAATTATAGCATAAACACGTAAGATCGTTGCCTGTAAGCAGACTTTCGGAGGCAAGTGTATGCAGTGACGTCTGAAGATTTTTTGAGGCTCTGGTTTATAGCATACGTTGGCCCCTGGTCAGTATATAGCACACTCTGTCAAATACTTATACAAAAGATGGCCCGCAAGGTCACAAACCATGGTAGCCGCGATAGCTTAGTGGTCAAGGTAACGGACTTGTGGCAGGCGTGTCATGAGTTTGAGGCCTATGAAGGTATTTCTGAAGACCCGCCATGCAGAGGAGGCCGATGCACGTTAAATATGCATATCGAAGCTCAAACGTCCTCTCGTGCGTGTGATACGGAAGTTAGGAGAGAGTGTCACTTCCTAATTTCACCTTGGGGCCAGCTCAGGTCTCATCCACGCCACCTGACCATGGTTCAAAATTCTGAGGTCTATCACCAAAAGTTCTCGAGTAGCTGAATAGTAGGAAGTTAATATTCACAACCCGAGGCACTAAACGACTCGAACCGCTGCCGGCTTTCGGTTAAATGAGTAACGATGGTGTATGACGGTAGGCCTAAGTTTAGACCCAGACGATGGACATAACCTCGTATTGTAGTCTCGCTATCGTTCCCAGTTGGAGTATAATTCGAAGTTTCTGATTTATCGGATTATATGTCCTGGAACAACATTTGGTGATTTGGTGATGTTACAGAGGCCAAAATCTAAAATGAAGTGAGGTTCCCCCTCAGACAGAGGCCTTGGTCTCGAGCCTGATTAGCACAAGTCATAAAACGTCCCTGTCTCTATGTAAGATTCAAGCTGAGACAGTAGTAATTTTAAGAACTTTGAAAAAATTAAGACCTTGAAAAAATTTTGTGTTGCAATTGTTGTTGAAGCTGTTTGATGTATGAATGTCAATATTTTATCCATCCCCAGAATATACGTATATAAAATTTTTTCTCTCTAAATTTCTGAACTTTAAAATATTTACTGTAACTCAATTGGTCTCTAATTCTAGAACAACTGAATTTGAAATGACACATAATGTAATTAAAAATATGAGGAAGTAGAATTTTACTATTTTTAATACAAAAAAAAAATACTAATAAATTACACTCTTCAGAGAGAGAGAATAGTTCAGAATACAAAAGCGTGAGTGAGTGAGTAAATATTAACGTAGCAACTATTCAGCTACTCGAGGGCTTGGGTGACGAACCTCGTAATTTTGAACCATAGTCAAGTGACGGGGACGACACCTGAACTGGAACTCCCACATCACACCAACGGGAGGACGTTTAAGCCTTGACATATTTAAAGTGCATCGTCCCTCTCTGTACGGCAGGTCTTCAGCAGTACTAAACTCAAATTCATGACACGCCGGCCACGAGTCCGTTTCCTTGACCACTAGGCTACTGCGGCCAATATAAAAGCGAAGCACTCCTCTGAATCGAAATCGCAGTGAATTTCAAACATGAGTATAATATTCATATTACATTTCAGATTTAACAGACAAAGGTTTGTAATATTTTTGATTATTAATTTTAGAGTATTATGACAAGTTTGAAAAATGGAATGATTCTGAAAAGATTAACGGAAAAAGAAAGGGGAAAAGAGAAGAGAAAATAAAAAAAATCGATGTATATATATATGCATATTTATTTATTGTAAAAGTCTACTAAGTAATGCGCAATATCTTATTACTGCACTTTGATACCCTAATAAAATTTCTAAAAAATCAGAGTCGGAAAAAAAAAATGCATGATATCAAAACATTTCAGATATAGATTAGTTCTCAGGGATTTTTAGCATCGTTGAAAGTTGGATCTCATCCAATTTCGAATTTTCTTTTACGTATCACATGTATCTTGTTTGTATGAACCTATATACAACGGTTCTTTAACTTTTTATAACTCTCGTAACATTTTTTTAAAACGTTTGCTACCTTCTTTTTTTATGAAGAGTAAAATATATATTTGATGCAACTTGATCACTGAATACTTTAAAATATATTTACTGTTTTTAATTAACCATTGTCTGCCAGTTCACACACGACTCGTCAATATTTAATACATTGACTGAGATTAAGGAACAAAAGACGAAGAAAAAATTTCTTCCAACTATGTGATTTCAAAAATGAATAATATTTAAATGCTTATATCTACTTTCTATACGAAAACGACTTGGGGAGGTAGTGAATTGCTTGCATAAAATAATCTATACCAGTGCTAACCAAACTATTTATTACCGCAGATCGGTTAAGGTTCAATCATTTGGCGGGGGGTGTTGATTGTTTATATTTTAAATTGTTTTGATTTAATAATTTTTATTTTGTTTTATTCAAATATGCCTTCAGAATAAAATACAGTAACACCAACAATGAATATAATTGGTCATGGAATGTAAAGAGATTTCCATCGAAAATCACACAAACCTGAGAGAAATACACCACAGCAAATAAAATATAAATAATTTAATGTTCCTTGGGCGGTCTGGGGGTTGGGGACCACTGATCTAGGCTATATATTCCAAACGGTTTTTTCTTTCCTTTCTCGAATATTTCTAGAATTAATGATTGAATTCGAATGTGTGAAATTGGGAGCGTACTCTGTTCGGATCACTCTCTTTTTTTCATTTTGCTAAAAAAGTTGATTTCATAAAAAGAAAATTCTTTTTTAGAAATTATCTCATTAATTACACCATATACTTCATGAATAATAAAATATAATTTATGCATCAAATATTATTATTTATATCGTATCATATTTAAGTTTTCGTTCAGTTATTAACAGTAATAGCAAATTTATCCAACTATTGTAAAAACTACAAAAGCTCTGAAGGTGACTTTTTTTGACGATTGTTCAAGTACTTCGCGGAAGTCAAGGGAGTGAAATTGGCATTCCAGATAACTCAAGAAGTGTAAAGTTATAGAATTTATAACATTCGCTTAAAGTTCTCCGTAGTTGATGCTAAAGAATTGGACATAAACATTTTTTCCAGATAAGAAATTCATCTAACACCAATGTTACATTCTAATTTCATTATTCTGTATATCAGGGGTGCGAACCTTTATGGATCAACATGCCATTTTTTCTTAAAAAAATGTTTAACGAGGTACAGGCGTGCCGTCAAATAATTTTGACTTGTGATTATTAGGAAAAAAATAAAACTAAATACAACAATTCAAATTATTTCGAAATAATACATTCGTACTTTATAGAAGTAAATGTTTTAGCTATACGTGTAATTCAAATTAAAGTAACATTGCTGGGATTTCTACGGTTGCAGATTAGATGGGGGGGGGGGACAAATAACTTATATTAGGATTGTAAGAAGTTACTTTTAGCAAAATGCATACTGAATTGGAGTCATCTGCCAAACAGTTTCCAAGCGAGTCTTTAATGCCATTCATCTCAAAATAATGACTCGCCGGCGTATGTAGATGAAAATATGGTTAAAATAAAATATTGCCTACTTCATCAAACAGTCAAACAGTATATCTGGAATCGAATTCCATGTTTCCAAAATTTCTTTATTAGTATTTTTACTTCTATTGCTTGTTAATCTTTCTGCTTCAATCCAATTCCAGCTCTCTCCTTTTTTCAACCAATTTTTGAATCCATATTAAGCTAGACTGGAAATCAATCAGTTGCATTTCAAATTTTTCAATTTACAACCAATCGAATCGGGGCAAGTTCAGTTTATTAAATGAAATCACATCATTGGACTTAAAAAAACAAGTGTTTCTGATAACTTTTTGAATTGAGAAAATCTCGCTGAAAACTACGACTGATCACTTCTGTTTGTTCGTAATACTTCATATTGAACTTTGTTATTTTGAATTAAAATGCAAACCGTTTTGATCGGTGCATGCCCACAATATTGTGTTGAGTGCCATCAATGGCCCGCTTGCCATTGGTTCGCCATCCCTGCTATAGATTTTATTTAATTATTTATGGAACATTTTACTATATCTCACTCGCTCATTTTTTGAATAAATCTATTTTTTCCTCGTATAAAATATTTTTACCATTCCTCGATAAAGTATTGTTGAATAGATGCCTCACATTCTGCAATAAAAAATACACATTTATGAAATATTTCGAAATTTTAAGAAATTAATATGATTAACTGATATGATGTTGTAATCCCAAGAGCTTTTAATTTAATAATGGATTAAATTTTAAATATCTAAAATTATGTTCCGAATTTTTAACAAAAGCAAAACAGAGGAGTTTTAATATTTTGATCAATTTCCACATTTTAAATTTTCTATGTTATCTTGGACTTACAGAATTTCTCCCCCTCCCCCCTCCATCAATCCTCATATTGCGGCCCACGTGAAATAACCAGCATATGTCTGCGGCCCAGCAGAAAAAGTTTGAGTTATCCTTGGTCTTAACGATTATACTTTCTATCGAAAATCTTTCTTTTTTAATATTTCATGTTCTTCTAAACAATTAAAAAACTAAAAATAAGAATTTACATTCAGAAAATTTATTGCGCAAGAAACTTTTGTCATCCAAATAAACTATAACTTGAATTACTAAAATACTTAACTCTTAAAAACAAAAACAAATTAACTTTTAAATTATATGATTTATGAGCACATATTTAAATCATCTATAAAAATAAATAAAATTGAAGTGTCTGTTTGTAATTTCAAATTAACAGTTTTTACTAAATACATTTAAAAGTATATACGCTACTTATATCAAAATTTTTTGTCTGTCTGTCTTTTTGTTTTGGCTAATCTCTGAAACGTCTGGACCAATTTTAAAAATTCTTTCACCCATGGAAGGCTACATTATCAGCCAGTAACATAGGGTATATTTTATCCCCATATTTCTACGGGAACTACACGAGTAAATCCGTGGGGCGTTACTTACTCTCCGCCAAGTTGGCACAAGATTATACATTTTCTCAATACCGGAAATTTTAATAAAAATTTTTTTTACATTTATAACAAATAACCGAAACATAGTGTAATTTAACATCTTTACAAAAAGCAATTTTTTAAATGGTTTTTAACAAATGTCAAAAGTTTATTACGTTATGTTTATTAAACGTCAAACTCAAACTTTGAGAAATATCGCTAAGTTGGCTAAGAAATTTTCTATTCCGACAATCCCAAAATTTTTCATGCAAATTTTCTCCCACTTTTTAAACAGAGAAACGACAAAGTCTTAGCAAATTGCGTGATATTGAAAGCTCTATGGTAATATTAAATGACAGTTTCATAATAAGTTTTGATTTATCGAATATTTAATAATTTGAATTTTTTTTAAACCTAATTCCAGTATTAGGCCATATTTTGCACAAAATTTTTCACTTATACTGAACCTATTTTATATGGAGGTATTACTAGGAAGATATAACTATGGAGGAAGCCATACAATGTCAATCCCAGAATAAAATTAGGGAACTTAACGCAATACTTATGTCATCTCTTGCGGTCTTTCTAATCCTCAACCCCTTTGGAATAAGTACAAAGAGTAGATGGTGGAATATATTTTGCGACGACTGCAGCTAGTACAAGCAGATATGCCTTTCAATGAACACATCTACAACGAAACGCTAATAATAATTGAAAATAAGGTTTTCGCGATGGTTGGGAAGAAACTACATGATTTTGGAATGATTAGTCCACTACCAGTTGACGGAAATGTCTTCGATAATGAAATAGCTTGAGAATTAGACTACGATTTTATAGCATTGCAACATCAGTAACATAATTAATCCCTCAATTAACTCCATAACAAATTCATATTTTCCATGAACCAAGTGTTACGTAAAATAGAATCAGACAGTGGTGCACTCTTTTTTCTCGACGCCTCTGGAAGAACCAGAAAAGCATTTTTGTTAAACTTATTTTATTAATGTCCCTCAGAAAAAACCTGAAGATAGCAGTTGCTGTGGCTTCTTCTGGTATAGCAGCGACACTACTGACCGGCTGCACATTCCGTCTTAAAATTATCGTTGAATATTGCACATGAAGATTCACCCATCAGCAATTTCAGCAAAAATAGCTCTCGAGGCGCGAAACACCAGCACGTGTCGGAACGCGAAGAAACTGATTCACGCAGCATAGGCAGTTCAGACAAGTTTCGTGCAACTGCTATGCGAAGGAACGCTGTTAACCATCAAACACGGTGAATGATGGCACAAAGACGCCAATTGGACTTGTTTACGAAAGGAAGAATCGTTGGAATGCTGGAATCCTCACGATCACACACCGAAGTGTCTCGAATTCTGAATGAGGACCAGTCTGTGATCTCAAGACTGTGGCAGAGGTTTCAAAGAATAGGAGATGTTACCCGACAACCAGTATCAGGTCGACCAAGAGTCACAACCCCTCGCCAAGATCGATATCTGGTAATAAGCGGGGGAAGTCAGAGGGGCAGTATTGCCAGAGCACTGGGTTCGGCGCTCACAATCGCCACAGGAATACGAATTTCGAGACAAACTGTTTACAGGAGACTCAATCATGCTGGCCTGTATGCCAGAAGACCAGCAGTTTGCATTTCCCTCACGTCTGCGCATAAACGCGCTAGTTTGAACTGGAGTTTGAAACATCAACATTGGAATGTGGGCCAAGTGATGTTCAGTGACGAGTCCCGGTTTAGACTGAGTAGTGATTCTCGGCGGGTAACGATATGGAGAGAACGTGGAACACGTTTTGAACCAAGAAACATAACGGAAAGACATCGTTTTCCATCAAGGGGAGTAATGGTATGGACAGGCATCATGATGGACGGCCGCACAGACCTCCATTTCTTTGACACGGGGTCTGTGACTGCTAAAAGATACAGAGATGAAGTTCTTGAGCCTTATGTTCGCTTGTTTCGAGGTGCAGTCGGTCCTGACTTCATATTAGTGAATGATAATGCGCCATGTCACCGAGCGGTGCTGATTGATGACTTCGTTGAAGCGGAAAACATCCAGCGCATGTCGTGGCCTACGAACTCCCCTGATTTAAAACCTATCGAGCATGTATGAGATATGCTCGGGAGACAAATTGCAGCCCTTTCGCACCCACCAAGCTTCGTTACAGAACTGAAGAGAGCTCTCCAAGAAGCTTGGAACCGTTTGAGCCCGCAACTCATTCATCATCTCATAGCAAGTACGATAAATAGCTGTGCAGCGTGCCTGGCTGTCAGAGGTGACCACACGCCTTATTAAACTGCAGCATCAAAATTTTATTTAATTTTTTCTTTCATTTTTTCTTTAAAGTGTGAATCCTTGCTATACTCAGTTTTCTTTCAAACTGCTACTTTGGATAATAAAATTAATTATTATCATTCTTTTGATTTGCTTCCTTATTTTATAACCATTTTACACTCGCATATCACGTTTCCCGCCATTCTGATTTACAGTTCCTTCTTTATTCACATAATTATCAATTATGCTTAACTTTTGGACACACCAGTGTATATATATACACACTCATAGACAAAAAATTAGCGCACCAAGAAATAATTGCGGGATCGTAACGAAACTTGGCATGAAGTTACATGTTGGTGAGATATGCTAATGATTAGAAATGCAGCGTGATTGCGCATTACGTATAGACGGTAGAGGGCGTTTAACGTCGTTCTCCGTGGAGTATAAAACAGGTAACCAAAGCTTTCTTGAGAGTGTTGAACCGCTTACAAAGGAAGAACTGAGGTAGTCATGCCATTACGCCGTTTTCGAAGACAATATGAGCAGCTGTCGCAGTTTGAGAGGGGGAGAATCATCGGCATGATGGAAGCTGGGTGGTCAGCTAGGCGAGTAGCTCGTCAATTAGGCCGCTCTGATTATGTTGTGAGAAGGTTTTGGGGCCAGTGGATCCGAGAGATGTCATTTACACGAAGACCAGGCTCAGGACGCCCTTGATAAATCAGTCATAGAGAAGACCACCACATCGTAAGAAATGCAAGCGTACAGCCAACTGCTTCATCGGCCGCCATCCAGGCACAGGTAGCACCTTCACTAGGGGCCCCTGTGTCTTCTCGAACCATACGAAGGCGCCTGGCTGAAGGACATTTGGGATCGCGTCTCCCATTACGTGTGCTGCCCTTGAAGCCCACCCATCGACGCCTCCGTTCGGAGTGGCGCCACGCACGAGGAAACTGGATTGCAGCGAAATAGAACCAGGTCGTGTTTAGCGACGAATCCATATTCAATCTCAGCAGTGATAACAATCGTGTTCGTGTGTGGAGACCCCGTGGTGAACGCCTCAATCCTGCCTTTGCTTTACAGCGATACACCGCTCCCACAGCTGGTGTAATGGAAGGGGGTATCATTACTTACAATACATAGTCACCCTTAGTATTGATCCGTGGCACCATGACAGCCCAGCGGTATGTCCATGACATCCTGCAACCACATGTGTTGCCACTCATGCAATGGCTCCCAGAAGCCATTTTTCAACAAGATAATTCTCAGCCTCACACAGCAAGGGTGTCACAAGACTGTCTCCGCACTGTTACTACCCTTCCTTGGCCTGCCCGATCCCCAGATTTGTCTCCAATCAAGCATATCTGGGATCATTTGGGACGGCGAATTGTTCATCCCACGAGTTTGAACGAACTAGTGGCAAGGTTACAGCAAATATGGAACGAAATGTCTCAAGACATCATACAGAACTTGTATGCCTCAATGCCCGATCGTATCGCATCGTGCATTCGCGCTAGAAGGGGTTCAACAGGGTATTAAATCCTCCGTTCTTTTGCCTTTTTCTCTGAAATAAATGATCCTTTTTCTTTTATTTTCTAATCATTTACTTATATCAAAGTAGCCATTACGTGTGTAAAATTTCGTTTCATTTTGACGACTCCTTCTTGGTGCGCTAATTTTTTTGTCCATGAGTGTATATATATATATTGGCTGATGATTTCTGACAAATTTTTCCTGTAATCCAGAGGGGTACATTGGCAGATGAAATCAAAGCCTGTATTAAATCATCAAGCTTACGCGCGAAAGTTAAAAAATTGAGTCTGAAAACGAATATGAGAGTACATCTTTTCTTAATGACGTAGATTAGGAACATTATGCAGAGACTCAATTGAAAATCGGTGATGGATAATGGACGCAGATGCTGGAGGTTATATTTTACTTTCCAGAGAATTTTGTAATTTAGTAGAAAATGATGTAGATCTTATTGCTCAAATTTACCCGGGCTTGCAACAAAATTTAAATTGTGATCAGTGGTTGCGCGCAATATCAATATTGGCACCTAACAATGACATTGTCAATAAAATTAACACTGAAAATTTAAACGACGTGAGGTTGGAACTGAACTAATATTTATCAAGTAATGCAATCATGTATAAAGAACAAAGTACTTTATATCCCACGGAGTTCTTAAATTCGTTTGAACTTTCGGCTGTACCCTCACATAAACTTCAATTAAAACTAAATGTATCAGTTATGTTCAGGAAAAATCTCGATGCTCCTCGACTATATAATGGAACAAGGCTTCGGATCACAAAATTGATGCAGAATATACTTGGTGCCTCTATTTTAACAGGTGTCATGAAAAGGGAAAGTGTTGTCATACCTTTTCGAACTTCAATTATCCCCACTGACCTACCGTTTCAATTCAAACGAGTTCAATTTCCAATCAAACTCAGTTTTGCTGTTACTATTAACAAAGCGCAAGGGCAAATATTGCAGGTAGCAAGGGTGTATTTGGAAGAGCAATACTTTTTTCCCATGACCAGGTATATGTAGCCTATTCGCGTGTGTGTCCAATGCACGAAATCTTGACATACTTGCAGCTGACGGAAGAACATATAATACAATATACAGTAGTATCTTAGAATAAATATTCTGTTTTGAGCTCTTTTAAAGAGGAATTATATATTAAGCGTAAATACTTTCAACTTTTAAAAATATTAATATTTTAAGTTATTGAATTTTTGTTGTTAATTATTATTATAAAGCATGCTTTCGGTTTTTCAAACTAAGATCAATTTTAGCATTTTTAAATTTTAATGGTCCCCGTCAAGCAATGAAAAAATTATATATTTTGTTTACATTCTAATGATTATGAATATGAATCTGACAGAGTTATTTAAAGACATCAACGCGAGCGAAACCACGGGTAAAGCCTAGTTTAATGGAATATAATACAACGCATGCGTTCAAAATATTGAACAAACCCGATCTCTACAATTCAGAATTTCTCCAGTCATTTATATAATTTTTTTTCAACTTATGACATCAACTCAAGCATCGTTCAAAATTACGTTGTCCGAGGTCATTGATAACATTTCCTGATGAAATTAAGCATTTATCTGAAGGAATCATTTCGTCGTTTGCACAGAGAATCCTTCATCATCGATGACTTCACCAAGTTCGTCTTTATTTAGGATTACGTAGTAAATTTCATCATCTAAAGTTTGTTTCATTTCTCAAAGAAAAACACAAATCTTGTCATTCTTGATGACACTTTATAAATCAAATAAATTTAATTTAATAAGCAATGAAAAAGTATTTTAGGACCACATACCAATCTGCTTATTAGTATTTCGTATTATAGGTGGGAATTTGAAATAAACTGAAATGAACCCAGAAGCGGGCGCGTGGGGCACAGAGTCACCCCAGACTCACGAAATCTTTAATTCTTTGAAAACTGTTACCCATGACCTAGTCAGTGTCCTCCTACGTAGCAGTCTTAATGGGAACAAAAATGTATTCGTCACATATCTCTGTCTTTTTTGGGAAGAGAGAGAGGCAAACGTTTTTTTTACACACTTAATGGAGTCCGGCACGTCCATAGGAGTCCACGTTAAATTGCATAAGTTTATGTACCTTTTTCTCAGAAACTTACTTCTAATGGAGAAAATTTTTACAGTAGGTTATGTGCGCTATCAATAAAACTTTAACGATGGGTTTTGTCTTTTTGTTAAAAATTAAAGTAATTATAAATTTTGTTTAAGCAAATGTCCAATTTTTTCCCTTAAAATTTTGTTTAAAAAAGCTTTATCTAAAAAGGTTTGCTATATATATCTAATTCCCTCCATTAAAATGTGTAAACATGTTAAAAGTATGCTCACTGAAAATTTGAGGGTTATATAATTAATACTTTTTGAGAAGAAAAAAAAGGTAAATAAAATGAAAAATATTACATTTTGAGAAAACAGACTTTAAAGTAAAAATTTGTAATTTTTGAGTTTTTACTTTTTTTAGTACTTTCCGGAAGCATAGAAAGCATTTTATTTACCCTCTGCTCCAACAAAAAAAAATTTTTTTCATTATTTTTAACAATTTATAGCCTTTTGTGGGATTTCCAAGATGCTTTCGTTGGGCTACACTAATCATACATGCATCTAATTTTTTGAAGTATGACACACAGTTATAAATAACTTGGTTCGTTATCACAATGTTTTAAGATCATAAGTTTTGCTAAATGACTCTTATTGAGCTGTGTAATAGCCATATTTACCCCTAATTTTACAGTGTTTAATTCCACAAATGTAGATTTTGGAATCACTGACCATATGGTGTTATTAACTGGCTTATTTGGATTATGAGTCTTTCCATGTTAACATTTTCTTAATAATACAGGATCACCTAGATCTCTAAAAAAATGGCTTCATTTAAGTCATTTTATGGTATATAGCACATATGTATGTATTTAGGATTACAGTGTCTTTCGTTTAGCTTCTGCCTTTTGAAACTTGCATCCTGAATTTATACCCGCAGGACACAGTTCATGTTGAGGGCTCTCATCTGAAGACAGAAGATAAAAATAAACATCATAATCTTTGATATTATTTTTAATGGCCATACTATAATATTTTTTGTATTAAAATGTCGGTGAGTCGGTTATGACCCACTTAGGTTTTTTCCATCACTTAACCTTTTTTCTCTGTTTTTGCTTTTAAAATCCAAAAGACGTGTACCCATACACTTTTGAAAGTCCCCAATACACTCTTAATTTTTCAACTTGAACACGAAACTTAGCAAGGGGAAACACATGTGCTCCTAGCAAATGCGTGTCAATGAATACTTCATTTAAAAAAATAAATAAAAATCTTCTAATTATAGTATTTCCTCATATAATATATCACTTTAAGCAGAAATATTTGAACTTTAAGAAAATATAAAAAAGTGAAAATTGATAATTTTTTGAAAATGTATGTACCAGTTTCCCTTGGTGTGGCATGCTTCGGCATCCAGTAAATTTGGGAAAAGCAATGAACAAGAAACATTTGAGCTGAAAGGAAAATTTTCCAAATGCTACCTAAAGAGCTCCATCAAGAAAAATATGAAACCATAAATGTTGTACAAGACGCACTTCGCCCTGTCAAAAAGACACAAGCAAGAAAAAGTTCAACATGTTATTTGTCGATCATCAAAGGACAGTAAAACTGCAATAACTTGAACAAAATATGATAGTTTTGCATGCAAATAACATTCCCTATTAATGTTAGCGAAATATGTCTGGGATTTGTGTCCTTTATTAAGTCACACTCAGTTAAAACTTCTTGGTTCAGTTTAATTGATATTTTTTTTAAATTATCAAAGAAAAATTGAACAGTCTTAAAAGTAGGTACCGTAAAATCCAGCGCATGGCGCGCACCGGTGTATAACGCCCACGTATACTTTCAAGCAGATTTTTTTAATTTTGAGGTATATTTTCCATACAACGCGCACCTCCTTTTTTACGAAGGAACCTGCAAAGTATTTTAGCCAAGCTATTATATTTTACGGCCATTTGTTCGAAGCATTATCCAAGGATTTTGTAAAAATAGTACGTTTTTAGAAAAATAACCCTTTTTAAGTTCAGAATGTGTGACATTTCTTTTAAATAAACAATATTCCGATCTTTGTAGAAAACTAAGTTTTTTTTTTATGCATATTACTTTTTTTTATTTTTGAAGCTATCATTTTTATACCCGGAGTATAATGTGCACCCGTAAATTTCGATTTTATTTTTTGTGTTAAGAGTACGCGTTATACTCTGTATTTTACGGTAAGTATACTTTCTCTTAATTAAATTATTCAATGGAACTACGATTTTTATCCTTACAATAAAAATAATTATAAAAAAAGAATTGGGGTGACTCAGTCGCCCCGCGTGACCATTAACGTTAGTATCGAGTGCGTTCCTGTTCCTGGGTTAAAAAGAAATTAGCATCGCACTACAGCGCTCTCTGCTGGAGTTAATACTTCTATACCACAATCATTGACTTGACTTGTTCACATCACTTCATTATTCCATTCAGAACAAAGCGATTACTTTGAAGCCCAACTGGATTTAACTGCAACAAATTGAAAAATTACGCGGGCCGTCCCCAAAAGCCCTCGTGTAGCTGAACAGTGGGACGTTAATATTCACTCACTCACTCGCAACAAATTGAATAGTGTTCCACAAGAAGTCTCAAATCTTTTTAATTTGGAATTTAGAAAAAGGTCTAGTATTTTTGGAAAAAGAGTCTGATCTGCTTATTAAACATAATTTGAAATTTCTTTTTTGTACAGTCATGAATAAAAGTATCAGTAAAAAATCATCTGTTTGTAACATATTTTAATGTTGAGAAAAATATTCAGCTACAGGGATAAAAAATAATCCTTTTTACTTACAAAAAGCAATATTTGGTTGGATCTCCTTAGTCTTAATTAAAGCATTTATTATTTGTGGCTATCTTACAATATTCACTTTTGATTATTTTTTTTTGTTTCATTATTGCTGTGTACGATGTTTCCTTTGAAGAAAAAAAATTGGATACTCCCGAAATGTGCTTGACAATATTCTAAAAGTTGAAAAGTTGGGGTTGAAATCTGAAGACCGGGTGGCCCACTCTAGGAGATCTATTATATATACCATAGTTTCTAAACCTCTTCATAATTTAAATATATTTGTGGCATTTTGCATTATCTATTGGGATTTAATACCCCACCAGTGTCTCCAAAAATCTGAAAAAAGAACGTGGAAAGCCATGCGATAGAGTGAAACTTCTTCGGCGACGTTGGCCGTAAATGCAGGAATAGATCTAATTATATTAAACTGCTGAGATAACTTTAATCAAACAAAATTCGAACTTTATTTATTGTATGAAAATATTTTTATTCAATTTTCTGCATCATCATTTTCCAAGAAAGACACAATAGTTGTGTGGTAACTAAAGTAGGATATAAAAATCCTCGATTGTAGTCAGTCAAGAAAATGTGAGAAAACTGCATCCATCTTCGTTCCGTATATTATTTTTCTTTCTCTAGAATCAGTATTCATTGTCAAATTCAGTGTTCGTTTCAAGAATTCAATGAGTGGCTTTGCTTCTTCTGAAGCAAAATTAACATTAAAGTCTCCAGTTAAGATAATCGGCTTTTAATCATCATCGGATTCAATGATTGTAGCAGCCTCTGATGTGTACAGCACTAAAACTTTATGGATAAAGATGATAAAAGCTGCGACAGAACTACCTGGTGATATATAGACTTTCGCCAGGAATTGCTGCTAGTTTTGCTTTTTTTTCGTTCACGAAACTCTTTTCCTCTTTTTGCATTTGTTCTAGGCTATCTGACCAGAATTTATTTTGATTCAATGGAAATAAAAATTAAAAATATAAACTTAATGCATCACTAACAGAAGTCTCTGTGTTTGTGTACGAGACGCTTTCCGTAGCGATTCTGGCGCGACGTTAGTGACATATACACAATGCCCCAGACACTCCTGTAACGGGAAGAGCGATATAATGGTAATATTTTGGGTGCGTTTATTCGTTGAAAATGGCACGTTTATTTCATAAAAACTGCGAAAATACGCCACGCGAGTTCGTTACGAGAGTAGCAAGGGTACCCACTTAATGTCACTAACACCTAAGCGCCTTTCGTCCATAGCAGCAAGATATACTTTTGATGCACAATTCCCCCTTAGCAAGTGGCCGCGGTAGCCAAGTGGTCTAGGCATCGGATCGTGGCTAGCATGTCAGGAGTTCGATCCCAGTACCACTGAAGACCCGCCGTGTAGGGGAGCGATGCACGTAAAATCTGTCGAGAGCTCAAATGTCCTCCCATTGGTGTGGTGTGGTAGTTAGGAGAGGGGGTGCCAGCTCAGGTATCGTCCACGTTACTTGACCATGGTTCAAAATTAAACAGACCGTCCCCAAAAGCCCTCGTGTAGCTGAACAGTGGGACGTTAATATTCACTCACTCACTCCCCCTTAGCAATCGTCCAACTTTTTCCCGAATATGACGCAAGTCGCGTGGTGTAACCCCCCCCCCCCCCGCTCTCTTTTCCTCCCGATCGCTATCTCCTCCCCATGGCGACGTTTCGGGGGGGGGGGGAATCACTACTTCCGTTCGCTTTTTAACTGTTACGCAAAACTGGGTAAATTTCCCATTCACTCCCATTCGCAAGGAAGTTTCACTTCAAAAATGACGAATCCGATGCCATTTGGAATACATTTACATACCGGTTAGAGTTAATTATTCCTCTTAACTGATGAACATTTCGCCCAAACTATCGGTAGAAAAAGGAACCTATGTGTTTCATAGTAAGTAGTATACACACAGTTCGGAAGGTACTCATTGCCTATTCTTCACATCTCTCTCTCTCATATACGTCACACCAGGTGTGCTAAAATATAAAGTAATTTTTTCTTTTACTTTGTTATTTTCAAATATTTTGATACATACAATAACTCTCTAATACTATTTTCTTTTTTTAATGGGGCTGCGGATTGGTATTAATATCTTTGCAGACCTAGTACATTCCCCAGTAGTTGGTATCACTTTTTATTGCGGCACCATATAGGCGATACCAATTACCGAAAGTAATTTTGACGTCCAGAGGGAGGCACCTGAGCTCTGATGATGCGAACTTCGTTCTAAGAATTTAATTTTACCGACAGCACCCAAACTAAACAGGCACTCAAGGGATTTTTTACATGCCGCATAATCATACGACATAGACGCTATCGATTTTCTGCAGCATAAAAATCCACCGACTTGGGCCGAAGTCGAACCCGCAACCTCAGGTGCAGAAGGCCAGCGACAAACCAACCACCACCCAGCCTGCTACTTTCTTAAAGCATATATATATATATTTCAGAACCACATTTAATCCACAAAATATAGGATTATTCCTCTTCTATGAAGTGTCGGTGTCTTACAGCTCATGCAAAACGTTACTTTTTATTTTTCGTTCTTAAGAGCCATAGCTTCTTCCTGGCTTTGCAACCTTTGAGACCAACTTCAGCAAATCTTCTTCAAACGGTTCTAGGCGTTACTTTTTTTTTTTGTCTTGTCGTTACCGATAAATCAGCAGCTAGCTAAAATGATCTCTAAGCGCAAGTTCCAACAGTCGGTTCTCTGTGTATGTGAAGTATCTTTATTTTCTTTTTATTCCATTCCGATTAAATTTAAAAACCAGAAATTTCAAGACGTTTGTTAATATATTGAACTGCCCATCTCGAACACTTAGCAGCTTTTGCAATTACAGTTGGGCTGTTTTCCTAATTGATGAAAAAGTGTATTTTTAAACGCTGTTATTGGCTAAAGTTCACTACATTCGGCAATTTTGAAAGTAAAAAAAGTGCACTTAGTGACTTATGTCAAATTAACAGAATTTTACCATATGCATGCACTCTAAAGTCAGCGAGCATAGACTAAGAAAATGAATGAAGAATGAAAATTCCAAATAAATGCAAATTTCGCATTGGAGCTGTGATGGTATTTCTTTTACTGCTGAATGCGATGACGTTTGGTTACGTCATTGTCTAAATTTGACATTAATACTCTAATAAATGAAGTTATTTCGATTAATACTCTACCGTTAATGCAAAATGCTTAGACTACCTAATACTTCTGCCCATGTGTTTGTATCTTTCAAATACCCCAAAACATTGTCGACATTACTTTTTTATCGCGTGCGCGCGAATATTATCTATCCCTTAATTAACTAATCACTATATAATCACTAATCACTTCAGTGGCGTAACGGAAAATAATTGGGCCTTTGGTCAGATCTTGGGCCTCAAGCCAATATATACATATATATGTAATAATCCCAATAATATAATCCTTTTAAATATCTTTAATTACACTGGTCAACATGATTTTTGTCTCATGAGTACCTAGTTGTACTTAATGCAGTTTTTTATTGTGTTTTCAAATATGTATTCAGGATTTCTCCATCACCCACAGTTTTTTAAATTTTAATTTCAGTTAATGTATTTAAATATTTTTTTAATAAGCGACCATTTGTCCATTGTAAAATAAAAACTCCTAGAGTATTGTAAATGTGATGGAACCGCGTGAACTAACTCAAATGGTATCATTGCTACTGTTGTGCAAGTTCAGGCATGTACAGACACTTTGGCTAGAGACACAACAGACAGGCACAGATATGGTCTAGACTAGCATGCATTCATTAGAACGATGTCAGTTGTGATATAGTAGTGAACCAGTAAACACATAATTGTGAATGCTTTGTGTCTGGAATGTTGTATGTTACGTATTTACAAATTTATTTCTTTTAATTTGTTAGTTACAAAATACATAGAGCTTGTTTAAATCATCATAACAACTTTTGTTATATATGTGGTGAAGTGACACTCAAGTCCCAAAGGTGAAACCTTACTCCATTAACAAAAAGTGTTATGATATTTATTTTGGGGGTAAAGTGGGGACCAAACAAGGACCTGGACCCCACATATCTGTTGTTTATCGTGTAGTAGGCTTCTCACTGCATGGAAGAATGGCACATGCCATTTGCTATCCCTATGATTTGGAGGGAACCCAAAGATCACTCCTCAGACTGTTATTTCTGCTTAACAAACATTAAAGGGATTACGTCAAAATCAAAACATACAGTGGTGTACCCTGACTTGCAATCTGCAATGAGACTAGTTCCACACATCGAAGAATTGCCCACACCAAAGCCTCCAGAACACGTGACATTAGATGAAGAGAGCTCAGATTCCGATAGAAGTAAGGAAGAAGAAGAAAGTTTGTGGTGATACAACTTTTGAACCAAGCTGTTCATCTGAGCCTCATTTATTGACATAAGATCTTAACGATCTCCATACAAGATTTAAAGTTATCCAAAAAACAGTCTGAAATGCTTGGTTCCCGGCTAAAAGGATGGAATCTTCTTCAAAAGAATACAAAGATATGTATTTGTCGTAGTCGTCATTCTCAATGTAAAGACTATTTTTCTGAAGAAAATGGCTTTGTGTTTTGTAATGACATTTCTTCTCTTATGGAGACATTTGGTATTGAACATAACCCTATAGAATGGCGCTTGTTCATTGATTCCTCCAAAGTAAGTTTAAAAGCAGTGCTTCTGCATAATGGAAATAAATTCCCATCAATACCTGTGGCTCACTCTGCTAGTATGAAAGAAACATATGAAAACTTTCAATTTATATTGGCAAAGCTTCAATATGCAGTGTATGAATGGAATATTTGTGGTGATTTGAAGGTAATTGCACTTATTCTTGGCCTCCAGCTTGGTTACACAAAGTACTGTTGTTTTTTGTGTTTTTGAGATAATAGGGACAGAAAAAACCATTACATCAGAAAAGAATGGCTTAAATGCGAATCATTCATCCCTGGACAAAAAAATGTGAAACATGACGCATTGTGTAATCCTAAAAATGTATATCTACCTTCGTTACATATCAAACTAGGATTAATGAAGAATATCATGAAAGCCATGGGCAATACTCCTGGTTTCATGTACTTAAAACAGAAGTTTCTTAAAATTAAACAAGCAAAAATTAAAAGAAGGGATATTTGGGGTTCACAAATACGATCACTAATGTATGATGAGAAGTTTGAGGAACTATTAAATCCACTGGAGAAAGCAGCTTGGCAAACATTCAAAAATGTAACTCACAGCTTTTTGGGAAATCTAAAGGTGGAAAATTACAGTGATATTGTTCATGATCTTATAACATCTTATAAAAATTTGGGCTGTAATATGTCCTTAAAAATACACTTCCTGCACTCGCACTTAGGTTTCTTCCCGGAAAATCTTGGTGCAGTGAGCGATGAGCACGGGGAACGCTTTCATCAGGAGATTTCAGCAATAGAAAAGAGATATCAAGGCAAATGGAATGCTAATATGCTGGCCAATTATTGTTGGAGCATCAAGAGGGATACTCCACAGGCGAAATATAAAAGAAAATCGTGATTTCTTAATTTCTAGGTGAGTCCGAATGTTCAAATATTGTGTACTTAAGAATGTAGAAAATATTAAGAGTGTTTCCAATTATAAATGCCTGTCTCTCAAAAACCTTGCGCGATGAAGAAAAATCAATATCATATTTGAATTCAGGAGAAGAAATGCTATCAGAATCCCATATTTTTCTTTCTGAGACAAAAAAAAAATGTTTCTTTTTTGCTGCTCAGTGTTACCTATGGTCCATCCCTTCAGGACCAACGTTTTAGTAATAAATTAGCCAGCCGCCTAACGAGAGTATTTTAAACTACATCCAGCTACCCACTCAGATCATGTGATTTGAGTCGCCTATAAAAACTGAGATTCCTGGAGACCGTTCCTTCTTTTTCGCTTCTGTATTTGTCTGCTTCAACATGTAGCCGGCTGCAGCTTGGTTTGTGTTGTGTGTGTATGTTTCTTTGTGATTCCGTCTATCTGTGTATCTTCATGTTCAGTGTGTAATAAACAATAACAACTAACCCCAAGACTGCCTCCTCAATAATATTGATAATGCAACATCAACCATCATAAATAGTAATCATAAAAAGAAATACCTTTCAACGGCCTCGTCTATTTCAAGAGAGTCGGCAGGATCGTTAGTTGCGTGGGAAAGAAATTAAAAGAATCTTCGTTACCACTAGCCACGCCCCGACAGGATAACTGGAAGAACAAAGAATTAACGTTCAACATGCGGGGATTTCCCTTTTCCTGCTCCGTCGTACAGAAAATATTTCCGATTTGTTTTTGTGAAAATCTTAATCTTCCTAATCTGCAATAATATGCGCCAGAAAGAAAAAGAGGGAGCGGTCTCCAGGAATCTCAGTTTTTATAGGCGGCCCAAATCACATGATTTGAGTGGGTAGATAGATGTAGTTTAAAAGACTCACGTTAGGCGGCTGGCTAATTTATTACTAAAACGTTGGTCCTGAAGGGATGGACCATTGAGATTATTACACACACATATATATATATATGATAGAAAAGTAGGCAGTCTTCTCGCGCAGGCGCAGCTGATCCAAACCGAAACCAAAACTTTCGGAGAGAGAGAGATGAGCGAGCGAGAGGTCTCGACGAGGAGGTCCGAGAACCAACGCTGCTAAGAAGCAACAACCAGGTACTGGTCAAGAAGGGACCAGTTAATCTATACTAGAAGTGGTGTGACGCGAAGGTCGCCCATGCTTCACCTGATCTACGTGTGTTACCATTGTGAACTGAGAACCAATGTGTATGATAAAAGACTGAGGTTCGCGAGCAGGCGTTCCCGTCGCCGATACATCATGGAACTCTATCTGTTAGAAATTAGCTACTTTTCTTTAATTAATAATTGTTAAGTTTTAAATAAATTAGAAGAAACAAAAAAGCTTTAGCCCCTTGTTGTCTCCCACACACACATATATATATGTATATATATATATATCTTTATATATAAAATATACGTGTCACAGTGTTTGTCCGCAATGGACTCCGAAACTACTCAACCGATCATAATATAATTTTGCGTACTGTGAGTCATTTCGTTCAACTTAGAACATAGGATGGTTTTTATTTCAATTAATAACGCCATAATTTTTTTTATTGCCGGAAATGTGAAGAATCCGAAAATCGTTGCCAGATTTCCGTAAGGGAATAATCGCAAAATGTGGCATTGCTCATGCGTCTGTGGAAGCAGATATTACAAACCAAAATGCACGAAAATTAGATGCCTGGCGTATTTCGGGGGGTGGAATCCGATTTTAGAGTCAGTTTCCAAAAATAACCGTAACTTTGCCGGATAAAGCGGCCCGACCGTATCTTAGACACACCATAACAGGGGCTTGCATTAAAAGCCTTAAATCGTGAAAACTTGGACCCTGGCGTACTTAAAAATGGATAATCCGAATCTGAGAGAGATATCCAGTCTGAGAAATAACTGTAACTTTGCCGGATAATTCAAGACGACCATTTACTACACAAACCGTGGCAGGAGCTTACCCTTAAAGTCTTGGTGCGGGAAAAGTGCGTTTCTGTTGTAATTCGGGATGGTGAACGAGAGTTTGAAATTGAATTTTAGAAATTCCTGTAACTTTGCCAGATAATGCCGGACGTCCCTAATGCCCCTTCCAGGGACTGAACTTGCCAGCTCAGGGGAACAAAAGTAATTTCCAGTTGCATCTAGGGACGGGAAACGATAATTTGAAATTATATTTCAGAAACTCCACTAAACTTGCCGGATACTGTCTTAATTAGGAGAAAAGGCAAATGATTCGAGTCCCGCGTCCGGATTTTCATTATCTCTAGCGATGAACTTGCTCGCGCTGGAGCATCAAAAGTCAACTCCGTGTGCATTTCGGAGTGTGAAAATAGAATCTGAAATTGAATTTTTGGAGTTTCGATAACTTTGCCGGATAATGCCAGTCGACCATATTTTAGACACACCGTAGCAGGGACTTGCCTTAAAAGCCTTGGATCATGAAAACTTTGTCATTGTGTATTTCAAAACGGATAATCTGAATCTGATATTCAATCTGAGAAATAACAGTAACTTAGCTGGATAATTCAGGATGACCGACTTTTACGCAAACCGGGGCAGGAGCACACTTTGAAGTCTTGGAATGGGAAAAGTGTATTCTTGGTGTAATTTGAGATGGTTTAAGCGAGTCTGAAATCGAAATATAGAAATTCCTGTATTTTTGACAGATAATGCCAGGGGATCGGAATATTCTCGAACAGCAGTACCAGCCTATCTTGCCGACGTAAAGTGAGTGAGTGAGTGAATATTAACGTCGCACTTTTCAGCTACACGAGGGCTTTTGGCGACTGATCGCGTAATTTTGAACCATGGTCAAGTGACGTGGACGACACCTGAGCTGGCACGCCCTCTCCTAACTACCACCATAAACATTCACTCAAAGCATTACATAGAGCTTTGCAAGATTTAAATGGCAACGAGAGAATATTCGGTGTTGTTGCTGTATTAGTGTCTGATGATTTCCGACAGGTATTAACAGCCATTACACGCTCTACTTTTGCGCACGAGATTAACGCCTGTTTAAAACAACCGTTTTGATGGCGAAACGTGGAAACACTTCGACTGACCATAAACACTCGAGTACATTTGCAAAATGATCAATCTGAGCAAATATTTCCTAACCAAATACTGAATATCGGAAACGGTGAAGTAGAACTTCATCCCAATACATAATGCATGAAATACCCAGACGATTTCTGTAATGTTCTTTAGGCAAAAAGGAACTGATTGAGAGTGTCTTTCCGGATATACTGTATAATTATCTTGATAATTATTGCCTCTGTAATCCTGTTACTTAATCAGAAAAAAATGTTGATATTGTGATGAAATAAACTTTCAGACACAAGTTTGTTGCCAGTTGATCCAACGTTTTTTAAGCCAATCGACACTATTGTTGATAAAAACAAAACCGTAAATTTTTCAACCAAGTTTTTGAATTCTCTAGATATATCAGGAATGTCACCACATAATCTTCGGTTGGTTCCCTGCTTTTTATCTGCGTAACTTAAATTCACCTAGATAATGCAACGGTGCACGTTTGATCATCAAAAAATTATACCGGGAACTTCTTGAAGCAAACATTTTGACTGCAAAGTTTGAACGAAAATTCGGTTCTGCTACTACGGAATTTGTTGCCACGCGTATTCCACTGATACCGTCAGAATCTCTAATACCATTCAAAATTCTTCAATTCCGATTCGTTTGGGTTTCGGGATGACCATAAATGAATCTGAAACCCGAACAATATTCATTTGATACTTGGACTTAGAAAATCCATGTTTCTCGAATGGACAACTAGATGTTATATGCTCACGTGTGCGGAAACCGTTGAATCTATTTGAGTTAGCAAAATACGGGTTACCGAAAAATATTGTGCACCGATTAGCGATTAGTTGTATAAAATTATTATTTGTTATACTTTAAAATGATAAGATGATTTTAAAAATTGCAAAGAATCAACGTTATTCACCACATTTATAAAATTAATCCTTCATATGTTGTTACTTAACGACTTCGTTAGTAATTCATGCATTATACTACACTTAAGTAGGAGATGAATGAAATGCAAAATTAAAATAATTTGTTGTCTTATACTTTATTTCAACCCTCCAAAATTATAAACGAAGATTAATTTGACTGCATTGAATAGCTTAGAATAATATTGAACTAACGTATTAAAACAAAACCACAGCAACGCGTAGCCGGGTCAGCTAGTATATATATATATATATATATATACACACTTGCTAGAAAAAGTCTGCGTTCATCTACTACTGCATACATAAACAACGGAAAAAAACTTAAAAACCAGAATTTGAAATTATTTTTTTAATGATATTTTATTTAGTTCATTCCAAGTATTGAGAATAACAAAAATAAACTTGGTTTTACTTCATAGGTTTTAAAATAAAAACAGGTTTATAGCAATACCAACAAAGTCTGCGTTCACTGCCTTAGTAGTAATTATAAAAATTATTTAAAAAGGATAATGAGCTATTTAATAGCTGCAGTGGCGTAACGGAAAATAATAAGGCCCACCCCCTCGCAAGGTCAGTTTTTTGGGCCCGAAGCCAGATCTTACAAACAGGGCCGTCTCTAGAAATTTTGCCGCCCCGGACAGAAATGAAAAATGCCGCCCCTCTCCCCAAAGTAAAAAAAAACTAACTATTATTAAAAAAGATAAAAATTGTTCATAAATGCATACCTATAAAACTTGAATATTCCTTGCGAAGAAAAAGGGAGCTAACAGTATATAAATATATATATATTAAAACATAAAAAATTACCACAGTTTTTTTTCTTCTGACTTTTTAATTCTGAAAACTTTCTGATCAATTTGTTCAGCTATTTCATGTTCGATAGCCAATGTAGCTAAGCCATTTAATCTCTCGTTAGAATTTGTGAACTGTAAGAAATTTTTTATTAATTTTAATTTTGAGAAACTAATATCTACACGCATCTATACTTACCAAACTTATTAGCAAAGAAAGTAAAATAAATGCAATAGCAATTTTTGGAGCAAATTCTAAAACAGAAATAAATTTTAAAACATCAACTGGGGGCTTTTTTCCCCCTGCTAAAGCTGAAATTGACATTATCTCATCTGCTCAATCAAGCGCGTTTACATCCAATGATTCTCCGTCGGTCAGCATCATTTCTTAATGTTTACAGTTTTTAATTAATTAAAGTTTTAAGGTATCTCTTATAAATCATATATATTGTACAAAAATTGAAAACAATTACTGTCAGTACTCATTAAATTAAATCAGCTTTCCAAAGCATTAACTTCTTCGTCCAATGTAAAAAAATAAAACTCTATCTTGATTTTTAATTTAGGATATTCCATCGGATCATTTTGTGCTTCATAATTAAAATTTACATTTTTCCGTCTAACTCTGTGACGTGGCTGCGTCACCTCAAAGTTAGCAGAGATATCAATCTCAACGGCCAGTTCTTTTGCATCACAGTGCATTTTATCAAAAGTCACATCCTTAAAAAAATCTTTACAATTTCTTGAGTTCCATAGTAGATGGTACGTCGTAATATTTTGTTTTAAATAGCTTGCTTATTGGATTTTAATGCAATTAAAGATTTTATTTTATTATTATTTATGAGCCATAGGAACTTGAATCGTTAAGTAGAATTTAATAATCCAGAAGCCTCATCTCTTATAGAGTTGTCAATTTCAGCATTATTATAAAAACTAAGCATCATAAAAACCTCCCAATTGATAACTTAAGGGTTTAATAGCCTCTGTTCAGCTTTCCCAGCTATTTACACTAAGTGGCTTTAAAGTTTTATGCCCTTTATACATTTTAATAATATAACCCAACGAAAAGTTGATGAAAAATATAAATTTTTTGAACTATAATTAAAAAAAAGTACAGGCTTCTAAAATTGCTTTTGCCATGTCATTAACGACCAAATTTAAAGTGTGGCTACTAGATTGTTCGCGGATTTAACGTTCTTATTTTAAATCGAGCCCCTGATTTCTCGCCTTTCATATTCACTCCGTTATTGTAGGCCTGCCCCCACATATCTAGCAAATTTAGCCCTAATTTTTTTAAGTTTCTCAACTATTAAATTTGAAAGTTCTCTTCCAGTTAATCTTTCAACTGGAAGGAAACCAAAAAAAAATCGCTTTAGTTTTAACGATAACTTCGTTAGAATTAGATTTCTCAATTATGTATACCTTATCATAAATGTCATTTGTTCGATCTTGCTGGCATCAGGGGCGCAATCTAAAATTATCGAATAATATTTAGCTTGTTTAATTTTATGAACAATGTATAATTTAATATTCTCATATAAAAGAGAAATCATCTCGTTCTGAATATTTTTTCCTAGATAGTGTACTTTAACTTCTTCCAAATTATCCATAACAAAAAAAAAGTATTTTTAAAATTTGGTTCAAATGCCGCCCCGGACATGGGTCCGGTTTGTCCGGCCCTAGAGCCGCCCCTGTTACAAAGGATTACAAAATCAAACAATGTACCGATACACATCACCTAAAAATATTTAAACTTATAACTGAATACAAAATCAACCCGAGTATGAATAAACGAAGTAAATAACCTTTATCATTAGAGAGTATTTATGGTATTTATTAAAATGGAAAATCTCTCTAACAATAGTCGAAAGATAACCTGGTAACAAAAATAAAAACAATACATTAAGAAAGACACGAAAACTGTAAAATAATTTTCGTTTTCAAATTCTTGCCAAAGAAAAAAAGATATCGCTTACCTTATTCTTTACGACTCCTTTTCTTTAGATAGAGTATCCTTTTCAGCTGAAGTGTCCGAAATTGTGTTTTTTCTAATGAATTAATTTTCATTTCCATGATTTGTTAATCAGGTTCACTAGCATTACTATTAATAGTACTTGCACAAGATTATGCACTTGCAGATATTAAAAATTTATCCAATTTTGCACCTTTACTATTTATATTATACTCCTTTTCCTTTCGAATTTTTCGTTTTTGAGAAACATTCAAAAATTTTTTAACTCTACTCATTTTAGAGCCGCGTTTCTTCTTGTCCAATTGACAAAATACCATTTTTTGAACCAGAATATTAAAATCCGATTAAAAAAAATACAGTTCTAATTATGAAAGCCAGAAGTGAGAGATGGAAATATTTTCATCGTTAAGGAACACACCCTAAATTTAAGTGCATTGAATATAAAAATAGAGATGCCTGTTCTATATGAAAGCAATTTTGTGAAACGTTTCTCATTATGCTTTATTTGATTGAATACTCAAAAATCTGACCATATTATTATTTAAATACTCTCTATGGTTTTCTAATAATCGTAATACTATTTCACGTGAAAAAAACACAACAGATGTACGTTATTTGCGACTTCGCTAAAAGAAAATGAAATACATGAGGGGGAGGGGGTACTAAAGTTGCCAATAAGTTACTCTGAAACTTCCGTAGAAAGTATAAATCATGTCTTTTTTTCTCTCTCTACTGCTAATGTAAGGTATACTGTAATAAATAATGATGATTTCTTATCTTCCTAGCATTATACCCCCGATTCTCCATCTGACTTTTATTTTATCTGTTAGTAATTTGAGTTTGAAAAAACACCACTAAAGAAAAGTATATCTCGTCGCTGGGATTACAGTACATCAAACAAAATGTTTTTTGATTTGGTTATTCGATCAAAGATATCTAATGAGCGCATTAAAATTTTGATTTTGAAGTTGGATTTTAAAAAAATCGAAAGCGAATTTCGAGAAAATCTACATGAAGGGCGTCAGTCAGGCTTTGGGCCCCCTAGAAGCCTTGCCCCCCTCCCGCAGTGCGGGGGTGTACGTTATGCCACTGCACTTCTTAACATATCTATTCACTTTAATTATTATAATTTGAACTCTTTGAAAGAAAGAGGTATCCTTTTAATAATTAAATAAAACATTATTCATATAAATGTAAATCAATTAACTAATTATAAATTGATAGATATATTACACAATTCCCCACCACACCACTATACAACCCCTTTAGAATAAGCTTCTACTTCCAGTTTAACTTGAATTTCTCTTTTTCTCTTGAAATTACAACCACTTCCGTGTTTTTGTTCATGAACTTAATTCTTTGATATTTTTAAGGTTTATTCCATTCGATTGTTTAACCATTGTTGGAATATTTTTCTAAGATATACTGGTTTTCGTTGAAAATTTTATTTTATAGTTTGACTCTTATTTAAAACAATCGAGTTTCAAAACTAAAATTGGTTTTAAGATCGATTTAAAGCCTCACCTTTTTCACGTGAAAATTTCTTTTACTGTTATGTGCATTAATTTCAAGAATTGAATAGCTGTAACGTACTCTCTCAAATTACATTAATTTAAAGTCAATATTAGTAAGAATATGTACTTTAATAAAATGTTTATATAGAATATTCATCTTCAGTGGTGAACACAATGGTCCTGGGGGTCCGGACACCCCCAAAACCCTTGAGTTTTTTTCGAATGATGATAATCCTATGTATATATATAACGTAAAATTTAATTAAGTACTTATAATTAACAATTAATTTTATTAATTAATGCTAATTATTAATTCAATAATTTATTTCTTACTGTTTTTTGTTTAAAAAAATCTGAAGAATCAATTGGTGTCGTCTTGAGGTATGATACGAGTTGGGGGACTTTCGACCATGGACTCCCCCCCCCCCTGAAAAATTTTTGTGTGAGCTACTGTTCATCTTATATATTGAATTTAAGAATCCATTTAGAATCTAATAACAATTAAAGATCTTAAAACATACACATTTGTTCGTAGGAGAGATCCATCAATGTTTAAGCGTGTAAAGAGTAGTTTCTTGAATCAAAATGCGATTTTGAATTAAAATATATGCATTTAAAATGAAAACAGAAGTAAAATAAAACTTGAGACGAAGAACCACAGTGAGATATGTAAAAAGATTAGTTAACATTCTCAGAATCTGCTGAAGCTAACTTTGCATCTGCATGTTAAAAAACCGGTTTAATGAGTATTTAATTAAATTTCATTCTGGATCTGATGGTAAGAGCAAGCACGTGCTACGATGATGTCACGTGAAAATCAAAATAAAACTTCATTATAGTGTCAAAAGCCTCCTTTGACAAATAATTGCAAATGAAGAAGGAAAAAACAAACATTAAGTTTGGAATTGAAAGTTCAGAGAAGTTACATTAGACTTTGTTCATTCAGACACACACAATGTGACGCATTTTTTTCAATTGATACACTAAAAAAATATGATACTATTATACGTAACAACAAAAATCAACTTATTTTACACTTAGGATTCAATTGTGACTAGTAAAGTTTTGAGAAATTACAGGTTAAAATTTTTAAAAAAAAAGTTATTCTGACGAGGAAAATATACTTTCCCACTCAAAAAAACTCTCGAAAGACATTATGCAATATATATGTTCGATAAATAATAATAATAATATATACTAAGTAGCTATAATTCTAAATAAGCATTAATAGAAGTATATGATAATCACTTTTTACACTTTGGATTCAATTTGGACTAGTAAAGTTTTGAGAAATTACAGGTTAAAATAAAAAAAAAGGTTATTCTGATGAGGAGAAAATATACTTTTCCCCTCAAAAAAAAACTCTTGAAAGACATTGTGCAATATATATGTTCGATAAATAATAATAATAATATATACTAAGTAGCTATAATTCTAAATAAGCATTAATAGAAGTATATGATAATCACTTTTTACACTTTGGATTCAATTTGGACTAGTAAAGTTTTGAGAAATTACAGGTTAAAATTTTTAAAAAAGTTATTCTGACGAGGAAAATATACTTTTCCCCTCAAAAAAACTCTCGAAAGACATTATGCAATATATATGTTCGATAAATAATAATAATAATATATACTAAGTAGCTATAATTCTAAATAAGCATTAATAGAAGTATATGATAATCACTTTTTACACTTTGGATTCAATTTGGACTAGTAAAGTTTTGAGAAATTACAGGTTAAAATTTTTTAAAAAAAGGTTATTCTGAAGAGAAAAATATACTTTTTCCCTCAAAAAAAAAAAAAAAAAAACTCTCGAAAGACATTATGCAATATATATATTCAATAAATAATAATAATAGTATATATACTAAGTAGCTATAATTCTAAATAAGCATTAATAGAAGTATAAACCGACAGAATAGGTAAGAAATAAGAAAACTGTTGTACAACAGTAAATTCTTAGCCTTAAGAAATTACAATGTAGGTTTAAAAAATGTTTTGAGGCATGCCAGCCTTCACTTGTAATGTGCCTTAACTACTGTGCTATATATAGGGAAAAGAAATAGGACTATGAATGTTTCATTATTAGAAGATAAATGCACTAATGCTAGTATTAAACAAAATTGTAACATGAACAATTAATTAAAACTACTAATTTAATGTATAAATTAAAGATATTAAAGTATACAGTGCTATTAAAATAATTAAACATTCCACCACAACACATCGCCATTTTAATATGTACTCGCCTATTCATAATAATCTTAAAGAAATATCGCATAAAAATAAAAATAAATAAAAATTTAAAAGATTAGTACTCATTTGTGTATATATTGACTATATATATATGTACTAAAAAGAAAATATATATACACTCAAGAGCCAAAACATTATGACCACCTGTCAATAACGAGTTGACCCACCATTGGCGCGCAACACAGCTTCAACCCGCCTTGGCAAGGATGCCACAAGTCCTTGGTAGATGGCCGGAGGCAGATTGTATCAGATGCTTAAGCAACGGTCACGCAAATCCGAGGTATTGCGAATTGGTGGTCTTTGAACTCTGAGCTGCCATCCCATGACATCCCAAATGTGTTCTATCGGATTGAGATCCGGTGATTTAGGTGGCCAGGACATTAACTGGAATTCAGCATCATGTTCCTGGAACCACTCCAACACAATTTTAGCCTTGTGACACAGGGCGTTTTCCTGTTGGAACATTCCGTTTCCAGCTGAAAAAACAGAGGCCATGTAAGGGTGCAACTGGTCCGCAATGATGTTCAGATACCCTGTAGCATTCATAGTCTGCTCTACCACAACCACGAGTCCCAGAGACGCCCAAGAGAACGTCCCCCAAAGCATAATACCACCACCACCGACCTGTGCATGACCTACTGTACATTGAGGGAGCAACTGTTCGCCTGGAAGACGGCGTATCCTGACACAGCCATCGGCGTGATGAATGATAAACCATGATTCATCTGACCAGGCAACTCTCTCCCACTGATCCATGGACCAGTCGCGATATTCCCGGGCCCAGCGCAGGCGCAGTTGGCGATGACGCTTGGTCAGCAAAGGCACACGAGTGGAACGTTTGCTGCGTAGGCCCCATATCCAACAGTGTCCGCTGAACAGTGAGCTCCGATACTATTCTACTTGGCCCTGCATTGTATTAGGCTGTCAGCTGAGTCACTGTCTGGCTCCGGTTTTGCTTCACCATGCGAGACAGTCTCCGACGACCTTTTTCTTTGATAGCGTGTGGAGGTCCAACACCATGTCGTCTACTGCTGGTTTCACCGTCATTCATCCACTTTGCATAAGTACTAACAATTGTAGATCGCGAACAGTGGCGTAACGTGCACCCTCGCACTGCGGGGGGGGGGGGCAAGGCTTCTAGGGAGCCCAAAGCCTGACTGACGCCATGAACGTAGGTTTTCTCAAAGTTTGCTTCACATTTTTCGAAATCGAATTTTTAAGCAATTTTCCAATCAGCGATCAAACGTCATTCATCATCAAAACTTTCATACACTCATTACATATCTTTAATCCTATTGCCAAATCAAAAAACTTTTTTTTCATTTGCTGTAATCCAGGCAACGAGAGATACTTTTTCTTTAGTGGGTTTTCTTTTTAAACCTTAATTACTAACAAATAAAACAGTCAAACGGAGAATCGGATAAAATGCTAGGAAGATACAAAAATTTCAACACTGTTATTATTACTGAATACATTACATTAGCAGTAGGGAGGGGGGGGGGAGACATGATTTACTTTTTAAGAGGCAGCAGAGAAAATTATTGAAGTCTTTATTCCCCCTCCATGTGTTTCATTTAGCAAAGTTGTAAATAACGTGCATCTGTTATGCTTTTTTCAAGTAAAATAGTATTACGAAACTTGGAAAAGCATAGAAAAGTTTTAAATGAGAGCATTTGATGATAGATTTATGAGTATTCAATCAAATGAAGCATAATGAGAAGAAAGCATAATGGAATGTATACGTTTTTTATTTCATTTTCATGAAATCATTTTTGCTTCATACAAAGAACTTTCCTTATTAAAAGTTGCAGTATTTACGCCAGAATGTAATCAAAATTAGGTCAAGTTTATCCCAGGATTCAGAAATGAAGAATCAGGTAAGTGATACCTTTTTTCTTCCGTAAGAATTTTAAATCTAAAATTTCTTGGTGTTCGTTTTTATTCAAGTTCCCAGGTTATCTATCGCTAGAGATTTCCAGTTTTAATAAATAGTATTATAAATACTCTCTAATGTTATACATTATTTACTTCTTTTACTCCGGTTGATTTTGCATTCAGAAAAAGTTTAATGATAAATATTTTTACGTGATGTATAAAGGTACATTATGTTATGGTTTGGCAATCCTTTGTATATATATACACTTGCTGGAAAAGAGTGTTCTTAAGGACGAAAGAAGAAGATAAGCTCTGAAGAAACCACTAGACTTAATAATTCAATGCCAAAACGACTTCAGGAAGTTTTCAACACACGGGGTTATCCAACCAGCTATTAAATAGCTCATTATCCTTTTTAAATTATTTTTATAGTTACTTTTAAAACAGTGAATGCAGACTTTTTCTATTTTATTTTGTTGGTATCTCTACAAACCTGTCCTTATTTTCAAAGCTATGAAAACAAACCGAGTTCACTTTTGTTATTCTCAATACTTGGAATGATCTAAATAAAATATAATTTTAAAATTCCGGTTTTTAAAATTTTTTTCGTCGTTTATGTAAGCAGTACTAGGTGAAGCAGACTTTTCTAGCAAGTTTTTATTTCTAAGATCCGGCTTGGGGCCCAAGACCTGACCTTGCGGGGGGCCCAATTATTATCCGTTATGCCATTGATCGCGAACAACCCACGAGTTGTGCAATTTCGGAAACACTTGTTCCGAGCCTTTGAGCCATTACAATCTGCCCTCTATCAAAGTCGCTTAGATCCGCAGCCTTTCCCATCACACGCAGAAGTAAGTGAAAGAATGATTTTTCAGACTCTCCAGCAGCAGTTAAATACCACTTCCACCTGATCACTTTTCTCCACGTCATCCAGGCGAGTTCATTTCAAAATGTAGGCGTGGTCATAATGTTTTGGCACTTGAGTATATATACACTAAAAAGTGTATATGGTCCAGAATCTGGCAATAACTTGTTTATTGTTCTCAGATTTAGCGCGGGCTCTACATTTTTGAATGTAATTTTTAGGTAAGTTACCTTTTTCTTATTATGGATTTAGATCTTCTATTCATTATTTTCAATAGGTTTTTGCTCAGTATTATTAACAGAAAGGGGGGAGGTTGGCTGGCCACAAAACATGTTCAACAAGTATGTTCAACATGTTCCCTTTTATACAAGTTATTTTATATATAAGCTGTCCTAAGTCAGCATTGTTTATAATACTGTAGCATCCATACTTTTATATTGTTTTATATTTAACTCAATTATTTTATTTTTTCATGTATCCTTGTAAAATCTATTATCTGGTTATCTTGCAATTTCAATTCTTTTCAGTGTTTTGATCATGCTTATTCATCTCTCTCTTGTAGAAAATTTTTGACTATATACAAACATATATATATATATACTGACATAGGTTAAACTCGAAAATAAATAAACGATAATAATAAATACATTTATTCGTTAATCACATTGTGTTCATGTACAATTGTGCTGAGATCTATGGCGGTTGTTAAATTCTCAGAACCTCTAGAAGGATACAACCAAGTATAGCTGAATAAACTTTATTTACACTGCTGGCCACCGTAAATGCAACACAAGAGATAGAACAACAAAATTTATTTTGTAGATAACATGTTGACTAAGTATCAAATGATTAAATATATAGACTTCTGTGAAGTGTGGTTCCTGCCAGAATCAGTAGCCAGAGTAGCAGCCATTATTGGAGATCATAGCTGCCACACGCCTCGGCATTGATTCAAAGAGACTTTGGATATGTTCTTCGGGTACAGCAGACCAAGCAGCTTCTACACGTTACCAAAGTTGATCTGGTGTGGCAGCTTTGGGTGTAATCTGGGTCAATCGTTGAGCAACCATAGACCACATGTTTTCTATCGGCGAAAGATCCGGAGAGCGAGCCGGCCAGGGAAGCAATTCAATCTGGTGATTGACGAAGAACCTTTGGACAATGCGTGCCACGTGAGGTCGCGCATTATCCTGTTGAAATATGGCTGTGGCCAAGCCCTGAAGGTAAGGAAGGACAACTGGTTCCAACAACTAGGAGATGTAGCGCTGGCTGTTTAAAGTACCGGCAATGCGTACTAGAGGAGTGCGAGAGTGATATCCAATACCGCCCTATACCATAATACCCGGTACAGGACCAGTGTGGCAGTGCATAACGCAGCTGTTCAGCATCCTCTCTCCACGGTGTCTCCAGACTCGAATTCGACCATCGTGGTGTTGCAGACAGACGCGTGACTCGTCAGTAAAGACAACTTCATTCCATTCTGCCACCCACATCCTTCTTTCATCGCGCCATTGGCGGCGAAGACATCTGTGGTTCTGTGTCAAGGGTAGACCAAACAATGGACATCTTGCGGACAGACCACTCTGCTGTAAACGGCATGGAATGGTACGCGCAGACACTGAATGATGCGTTGTGCTGTGGTTCGTGATGTGACTGAGCGATCCGTCACTGCAATGCGTGCAATTTGCCTGTCCTCATGTGAAGTGGTGCACTGAGGTGGATGCGATCGACCACGTCGGTTCGTCGTACCCTCCTGCATCCAACGGTGACATATCCGCATTACAGTTGTTTGGTTTCGTCCAACACGACTACCGATTTCCCTGAAAGATAATCCACAATCTCGGTAGGCCTCTATCCTTCCTCTGACGAACTCGGATACTTGATCAAAAGCTGATCGCTGTTTTCTACGAGACATAACTGATTGTTTTTTGAAAAAACAACAAGAAAAACACAATTGCCGAACTTGAAATTGTCGAAATCTCCAAGCCTTAAATAGCGCTTTGAGGAGGCGCCACGGGCATGCGTGATGTGTGTCTGCGCTGAAATTCTAATCATTTGCATATCTCACCTCCGCTAATGCATGTTGTAAATTTCATGTTATTTGCGTGCTTCCTTCAGAGCGTTGCATTTATGGTGGCCAGCAGTGTTCAATGTCAACATGAAATTAAAATCGCAATGTGTGTGTATTTATAATTATACGAAATCAGCAGACTTTTTAATTGCACCGTCGCTGTGAGATTATTGAATAATTGCCATACGACTAAGTTCATAGTGGTCCCACGTCGAGCGCATCACAATTGTATCAGAACACGAACGGAACCCAAAAACTTTTAAATAACTAGTTTAAAAGTATAAGAATAAAATTTTATTAAATTATTAATATCGTGTAACTGAAATTGATTTATTCGTAATAATAATGATTATTTTTTGGATTTTTAATCAAAATTTAAATAAGTTTTATTTAACTGCAAAATACTCTTTCGTGGATTCTATAAACAACGTAAAAATTAAAAAAATATATATATTGAGAAACTGATGATTTAAAATAACGAGGTCCATTGCAATAGCTTCTTAATAAAATCATCAATCTGACTTGGGAAACTGATCTGTAGAAGTTTTAAAATTGATACGAAATAGCAAGTAAAAATCCCAGAATTTATTATTTTTTAATTAAAGGTACAAAAATTAGTTACCGTAATAACAAAGCAAAATGTAAGACGTACTGTAACCTCATTGTTTTAAGGACCAACTCACTGTGAATGAAGCTTTATTCGCAAGGTTCAGGGTTAATGACATATGAAAGAAAACGTTAGTATATGTCTGAGTTCTTTTACATTTTTGAAAAAATCATAAACGAATAATAAAATTAAAAATTTTGTAAAATATTGCAGCTTTTTACACACAATATATTTTGAATAGGTTTGAAATATTTCATTGCTTTAATCAATAATCATCTCTTTTATTTGAAACAAAAATAAAATAAAAGTCATACATTTTAAAACACATATGAATCGTTGATTGTTCAAGATTAAAACTCAATCACTCAAGAGCCATTATATTAAATTATTTTGAAAACAATATAAATTTTATTATATTGAGAAAAGTTAGAAAAATAATTTTTAAATATTTTAATTGTAAATTGCTGTTTACAAAAGTGATTTCGGTTTTTTAAAAGAACCAAATAGCTAAATTTTTAAAGTTGTGATTTATTTTGTTTTTAATTCATCCTTACTTTTTTTAGCCTTTTTTCCCGTCAATTAAAACATGATACCATAGAAAATTTAAATGTTTTTTTTATATAGTCGAATGTTGCAACATAGATAAGAATTTATAGTATATTTTATATTTTTATACGAAAAACTCGTTTTTACCGTTGATAACAAAATAATGAAATAAAACTTTTTCATTACTGGAAAAACATGTCAGAGAATCCAAGCCCTCTTTACACAAAAGGTTAAATGTTAGGATTTTATGCTACTCGACATCCAGTTTCTCCACGAGCTTCACGATATGCGAGGTAAATACGCAGGTTGTCTCTCAAAACAAGCGACTTATTCTCAAAACATACTTACATACACTGAGTTACCAAATTATTACGACCACCCCTTCAGTAAAATATTGGACCATCTTTTGCCCTTAATATTGCTTGGATTCTTCTTGGCATAAACTCAATGAGATTTTGGTAGGTGGTATGAGAATTTAAGACCATATAAATGACTTGCACTTTCCAATACCTTCGGATTAGCTGGCAGTGGCGCGTACATACCCGCGTTGCCGCAGGATTCTAAGGGGCTCAAAACCTGACTGACGCAAAGTACAGCTTGGAGCTCCAAACCTGACTTTGCAGAGGGGCTCTAAAATTTTCCGTTACGCTACTGGTAGTTTGGTACTGGATAAAGCTGCCACACACACACACACACAGATGACCCGTTTGATCTAGTCTCACAGATTCTCAATTGGATTGAGATCTGGTGATTGTGCATGCCAACTAAGCAAGATAAGGTTTATGTCATGCCCTTTGAACCATTTGGGGACAATGCCAGCTGTATAACAGGGAAAAGTAACTGCTGAAAGTGTAAACATCCTTAAAGTGTACAAAGCATGTATTATTTGATGTGCGATAACATTTAAATACCCTTGGGCATTCAGATATTCTTCCACACGAATCAAATGACCCATGCAGTGCCAAGAAAACACCCCCCAAAACATAATATTGCCTCCACCAGCTTGAAGAGTTGTGGCAATGCTGATAGGATTTGTACTTTCATTCTGATTTCTCCATATTCGCACCTAGTATCTATATGGTGCAGTTAAAAACATGATTCATCGGAATAGATGACCCTTTTCCAGTGATCAACAGTCAAATTCTTAAACTCCTTTGCAAACTGGAAACGTCTGTTCTTCTCCAAAGCCAACAATAAAGGATTTCAAGCAGGTCAACGACTACCATAGCCTATGTGTTATAATGTGCAGTGAACAGTTCGTCCAGAGACTTTCGCAGTTGTTCCTTGCTTAATATTCCCCGCAATTGGCGCAGTTGCTCTTCCGTGGACTGGACAACTTTCTCGATTCTCCTTCCCCACGAACTTTCAGTAGCATGTGATGACAACAAGCTTGACGTTGAGACCCAGTTTTCTGCTTGGTAACTACTCTCTGTCAGTATTAATAACTGCTGCTCTCGAACTCTTCATAAGTACAGCCGTTTGGATATTCGTTTTGACGCTTTGAATGCCCTCAAACATCCTGCATTCAAACACAGCTAAGTGACGTATTCCCCCTATTTCTTCACAAGCAACACGGTACAATTAATGCTTCACTATTCATGCATTACCTCTATTAACATTTGTCTCGTTTTCTTGTGACAACTACTGTGTTATAGCTACTCTCCATATAAGTGTCTTGTGTTCATAATAATTTGGCCACTCAGTGTATATATATATATATCTATTTATATAAAGGAGAAAAGCGACTCACTCACTCACTGACTAATCACGATATCTCTGGAACTATTCACCCTACAGACTTGAAATTTGGTAGGCATGTTCCTTTCATAGAGTAGAGATCCGCTAAGAACAGATTTTGCGAAATTCGAATCGCAAGGGGCGTTTTATTAATTTTTTCATTTTTTTAAATTACTTGACGTACAATCTTGAAATTGGGTAAGCAGATTTCTTTCAGAGTAGAGATCTGCTACAAAATGAGTTTGGTGAAAATCGACCTCCAAGGACCTCCAGTTATGATAATTATTTCCCTTTTTTAACTACTGGACGTACAGTCTTGAAATATGATAATCAGAATCCTTTCATGGATTAAAGATCCCCGAAGTAATGTGTTTTGTGAAAATTGACCCCCAGGTGGCGTTGCGGGGGCTCAAGGGGCGTTATAGATAATTTCTTCCATTTTTAATATATTATGAGGCACAGTCTTCAAATTTGGTAAGCAAATTCCTTTCATAGAGTACAGTTCCCAAAATGGGTTCTGTGAAAACAGACCCTAAGTGGCGTTGTGGGGGCTCAAGGGGTGTTATAGATAATTATCCCCATTTTAAAACTATTAGACGTACAGTCTTGAAATTTGGTAAGCAGATTCCTTTCAAAGAGTAGAGAACCGCTACAAAATGGGTTTCTCGAATATCAACCACCAAGTTTCATTTCGGGAGATTAAGGGGCGTAATCGATAAATATTTCCGTTTTTAAATTATTTGATCTACCTGCTTGAAAATTGGTATGCATATTCCTTTCATAGAATAGAGTTCCTTTAACAAAGAGTAAAATAAAAATTGACTCCCAAGGAGGGTTGCGAGGGGTCAAGAAGAGTTATAGAAAAAAATTCCTGTTTTTGAATTGTTAGACCCACATACTTGAAATTTGTTAAGCATGTTTCTTTTGTTGAATAGGGATCCACTAAGAATGTATTTTACGGAAATCAACTCCTGGGGGGGAGCAGGGGGTTATTGGGGCGTAATGACAAAAAAAAATCCTTTTTTCGAACTACAAGGACTATAATAATGAAATTTGGTTTGCATTTTTCTTTTGTTGAATTGAAATCCGCTTTGAACAATTATTTTTTAAAACGACTCTCAACGGGATTACGGGGGTATTGATAGTAAAAATTTCATTTTTTTTTTCTGTTAGATTTAGACTTGAAATTTGGCTTGCATGTTCATTTTACGGAGTAGAGATCCACCGAAAATTGGTTTTGCGGGAATCCACTTGGTTATAGGGTTACAAAAGTGCAAACATCATTCTATACTTCAATTTTAGAGATTTTTAGAAAATACAAATTAGATGAGTTCTGCCCTTTTTTTTTTATCAAGAGGCGACAGTTACAGGTATAAGTATATTTTTCAATACAATCGAATTAATGCTCTAGGACTTAGATATCAATAATATATATATATATATATTTATTACAGAAAGGTGTTGGCCTTTGCGTTTCCTTCTCTGCCGAAAGAGTATTGTGGCTGGAATGAATGATTGTAAACAAGCGAAAATACTCTACTGGTAATGCCAGTGAATAAAAGTGACTTTGCTGAAAATTTGGGAGCTAACTTATAAATACACCTTAAAAATCCAAAAGGACCTAGGAGGATTATATGTTGAAAAAAGAAGCTGGTAGAAGTTTCCTCTTTGCTTATATAAGGATGATGCAGCGAAGCAACACGGCAATCAAACTTTTGACAACGGCTGTGCGTTTCATTGGCCAGACGCATCATTGTGACTTTGGATTCGTATAGCTGTGTGATCTTTGAATTTGATCTACAGTAGATTTCAAGTGTGTTAATTGTTTCTTGTTAAATAAATCAGCTGTAATAATTGAAGAGTTCCAGAATAAATTTTGATTTACTCTCAAATAACCTGACAGTTAATTGTGAGGACCTTTTCTATAAATTTGAAAGATAATATATACTAAACTGCCATAAATCTAATTTAAAGCTAAACAATACAAGGGAATGTAACAGGACAGCAGTATATATGTAATTTTAAGTCAAGAGGTGAAGGCTATAAAAACATTTCTGAATATAATCGAAAACTTAATGCTAAGTCTTAGATATCAATATATAACTGAGAAAAATACATAGTAATACATTTTCATGAAATACACAGCGAACGGGGCAGGTATTGTGCTGTGCTTAAGGGGTCTAAGGACTCTTAAATTGCAAATTTTTCAATTTTTTGAAAAAAATATATGTTAAAGCCTCAACATTTCTGAGCATTTTGATACCAAAATGTTGGTGATACTGTAAAAAGTAGTGAAGTTATTGAGAAATAACTAGAGAAATTTAAACAAAATCCCTATCTCTTTCGTATCTTTAACTTCATTTTTCTCAAAACAACAAGTTTTAGCTTGCGCGCAGAAATTCTCAGAAACTATTTATCAGATCGATTTGAAATTTCATACACGTGTTCAAAATATGGCTCTTCATAACTTATACTTCAATTTTCAAAAAAAAATTTAATAAATTTTTTTTTATTTGAATTTAAATTTATTTTTTTTCTTAAAATTTTCGTTGTAATTGTATTTAAAAAAATATTTTTTTTTCTCTAAATTTTTTAAAAGTTTGTATAACTTTAAAAGGGAACATTTTTATACCAAGTAAAGTTAATTTTGTAAATTTTGATCAATTTTGTACTTCAGACTTCTGCGCGCTGAAAAATACTAATTTTCAAATTTTTGAAAAATTGTCCAATTTTTATTTCCTTATAAATTTTATAAATTTTTCTCAAATTCTCCGGAAATTTGAGAACGAATGTAAATATATGTGATTATCATGTGATAAAAATTTCAAATTATTGTTTTGCTTTATTGCTAAGTTACATTGGTTTCAAGAAGGATATTTTTTTCGAGTGCACAGATATATGTTAAGGGTCCTAAGACCCCTTAATAAATTCTAATAATGAAGCAGAACAGTTGAATATTAATCTACTATATATTACTTATCTTGAATATTCATCTACTGTAGGTTGCTTAAACTTAGATGACCTATAATTTTTTGGCGAACTTTATTCACCAAAATTTCAATAAACTCGTTTCGTTGACATTAGTAAGTGAAATTTTTTGGATCATTTTTATTCTTTCTAAACGCTTTAGGAAAGCAGGAATACATTTTACCAATAGATGTGTAAGAACGAGTTCTAAAAAACTGACTCTACGGGTATTAGTTTATTTTCCCCTGTGGTAATGAAACGCCAGATTTTGTTTCGCCAGGAATCTTACATCAGTCTGGTTAAAATTTCATGCCATTTTTTCAATTCTTACTATTTGTTCACACTCTCCCTACATATATATATATTGTTTAAATTTTCAATCGTTAATAAAATACGTTTTATTCATCCACTCAAGTTCAAGTACAATTTTTTAAACATACAGTGGATGACATTTGATGTTAATACAGTTTATTCAAATTTTAATTCTATTTAGTTAATGAACAAATAGTAACAAACAAAAATAATAGTCCAACACCATATATAGATAGAAAATGGTAACGGAGTTCCTGTTTCCCGCAGGGAAACTTAACCTCCAATCGCAATTTTGTTTTTTTAAGTTGCATTGGCTTGGCTTATTTTTCAAATTTTAGCCCAGTACTACGTTGAAATATTTAAGATTAAAAAATTTTTTTAGAAATTAAAAGAAAAAATACTTTCAAGTGAGAAGAAAAAATTTACTTTAATATATGTACAGTAAATACTAGAGTGTGTTTATTAAAATTAATGTAATGAAAGTGTAGTTAAATTGGAAAACTAAGTGTGGGTATTTGTGTTGTAATATGTGAGAGAACTGTGACGGTTACGGTTTGTCCCGGCGAGCCGGAACGGTTCGTAACCGACTTGATCAGGCTAGAAAGGAAATGGAAAATTTCAAGAAAAATCGCTTTCTATTTTGCCATTTAATATTGTGATTCTGTCATATGCATATACATATTTATATTAATTGTAATTATTTAATAAAAAGTAAATAAAATAAAAATTTTCTTTGTTGACCTAAGTAGGAATTGAATTAAGAAATTTTTTTATATTACTTGTTTTATTTCTTTTGGCACGACTTCTTGCTCTTTTTTTTTTTTAAATCAATAGCACAGGGGTACAAAATTAAAGTTTTGGAAAAATACAAAAGATGTTTTCAGTGATTTTTGTATTTTTTAGTGTGCTGATTTCGAAAATGACTTTATTTGTTCCCATCACGACAGGAGTTTTTGTAAAGTCAATAACAATATTTTTGCTAAAACCCTATTTGAAAAGAAATTCTCTCGACCAATTTGGCACAACAGTGGCTTTTTTATTCAGTTAAATCTATGTAAATATTCATTCTTGGTGAGGCAAATTAGTTTCTCAGCAATTAGATGAAAACCATTGTTTTTAGACCTCCCAGGCAGATCGTGAGAAAAACAAGAAATTCCTTCAAGATTTATACATTTTACAACCAATTATGACGTAATTTCTGAAAGAAAATCCCCAACACTATTTTAATTTGTTTTTACTAAGATATTTACATAAAATAGACGATTGACCTAGAGGAGCAAAAATTATGCTTGTGTGCATACAAGTTTGAAGCATATTTTAAAATGCTCAAAGAAAGCAAAATAAACAGTTTCTTTTTGGGTACGTTATCTCTTTTCCCTTTGAAACTTCTTTTTGACGCGTTCTTCTCTTATATTTAATCCCACGCCTATATCATTTAACATCCAACAATAGTCGGGTAGCATATTCTTGTCCATTCTTCCTTGATATTTTGCACTCCATATCTTAAGATACCTTGATGGAACCTTTCCCCTGTTCTTCACTGACTAATCATAAATTTTCGGGGTAAAGTCCACATGTAAGTAAAGGAAATGTATTTTCACATTCATTAAAATTCTTCCACAGTCAGGATCCTTGAAATTGCCAAGAAACTTTCTGACGACATCTTTGAAAATAACTCATGCTTCTTTTCTTTTTTTTTTTTGCTGTCATGCAAATCTCAAATTCTTTATCCTTCATAAGCTTGCGAATATTTCGACCAACAAAGATTCCCTTTGTCAACTTGACTTCGAATGTACCTGGAATCATTTTGCAACTCAATTGGAGGCAAAGGCACTGGAATATTAGGTCCACGAGGAACGAGGCTGGTGGAATATTATCAGGATAAGATATCAGCTTTTGATTATTTTTTTGAGGTTATACTTATGTATAAGACAGGAACAAAAGTAACAATCATCAGAGTGGCCTTTCGGCTCTTTCTATTTCATAGAAACTCCAAATCGCACAGCGGTCTTATTTCTTTTGAGCCAGAAGCGTAGATCGTTGAGGCACTTTACACAGATTTTATGAGCTCATGATTCGTCTGTCTCATGCCGAAATACGCAAGATAAAACTGTTTTACATGGTCTTTAATGCTTCTCATGCGATTTTTAATTAAACTATATTCGCCGTATATGTAACAAAAGTCATTTGGCAAATTTTCGCAACGTCTCGAACTCAAAGCTTATGTTTCAAGAAACGCACAGAAAAAAAAAACACAACTGTTAAAAGTGTTTCTGAGATGAAGCTCCCACTTAGCAGCGCATGCACTGCAATAAACTACACATGAAGGAAAAATTTAAATCAGTTTCGAAATTTCAGCGTCGTACGTTCAGAATCAATCCAGACGAGTGACGGTTCCTGCGTTATCAAGCCAAGATAAGGATCTAAGTTAATGATTCGCTCTACGCTTTTGATAAAGAAATATTGTGACAGGAAGAGAATGAATGCAAGGTAAAGAAGTCAGAGTGTTATTCTGTACGTTTCACCAAGGTTGAATGAAGATCAGACACGGAGGGAAGAAATTCAACGCTGTAAAAAAATTTTGGTAAATGTGTATAAAAATCCAAGTAAAATTAAATTTTCAAAAAAACCCGACGTGATGGAAAATTGTTATTTCTGAAATTATCACCAAAAAATACATTAAGTTCAGCTATCACTCCTCTGGTATTTTTTTCATTGTAACCCTGGGTAGTCTATCCCTTTTCAACTCCTTCCATTTGCAAAAATTTTGGTTGAGTGTAGCACTTGATTCATTCTTCACCAAATATTAAATCCATCGATGTTTTCGGTGAGTTAACGTTCTCAAAAACTAACAACAGAGATAAAACAATGATGTTTCAGAAGGAAAATAAACCATACAAGTGCGTAAAACCTTTTCGACATTTATCAATGAGTACCAAAACTATTCTTAAGTTAGCCTTCTCCTTGACGAAATTTTTTGTGTGATAGTCTGTGTCTGACTGATTGAACCTTGGTCTTCAATGAAGTCTACATAAATGTGCTGACTTTGGGATCTCACCGTATTAATAGAAATCACCTATACTTTCAAGCCATTTTTTAATATAGCTTCCGACAAAGTCTGGCCCAGTTGATATCGCAATTTCAGCAATCGTATTGGAAGAACGTGAAGCCGACAAATCGTAGTATCAATTATAGGTCTTAGCAAGTCATCAGTGTCAGGTAATAGAGTTATTTCAATTTTCCGTTTTGAACACAGCACTAGCCTCTAAAGAACTCACACCTGATAGTTTTATGAAGAAACTTTCCCAATTTCTGTCACGGAATATCTAAAAAAAATTGTTTAATTCCTTTGTTATTGCCAATTTGCAGTTATCTCATCTAATGACCATGGCCTGATGCTTAGAGACAGGATTAGTCAACTCTGCCATTTCCTCATCTGTGCCTCTGTACACTTTGTCATTGAAGTGGGGAGTAAAGATTTCAGCTCAAATGCAGTCCACGTTAATCAGATTGTGATCCAAAACTACGAAGAAAGTGTCAAATCAGATTTCTACTCTCTGATATGTTCCAGTTTTTGAAGTAACAGAAACTGTCCATCTGGTCTAATCTCTGGCTAGTCAGGTTGTCGTGACATATAACCTCCCCTAAGATTATCATATCCCCGTCTACCGTTACTTGTTTCTGGACGTGTAGGCGGATTAACGAATTCAAGAGACATCATTACAAATCACTATATTTATTGATACCTCTTAATCATGGAAAGTTACACACACACGATTCAAATTTAAGAACAATAAAACACAGTGGAGTATGAGAAGGAGTTACTACTAGAGGAACTACGGAATCGGGACTGAATCCACGAAAGATCAACACGTACAATTACAGCTAACACACGTACTCACAAATTTCTAAATAACTAACCTTATCCTTGATAGCTTCGGCAGGTCCGTCGTGGTGAAGAACTTATTATTGGCTGGATCGGATAATGGCTAAGGATCCACACTCGACTTTCTAATTTCAATCTTCAGCTTAGCTCGCGTCACTACTCACTTAATCTGTCAACAACTGCGTGTTGATTTACCGATGCTTCAATTCATTTTACTTCAAAAATCTTAACTCTTCACTTTACTACTCTCTCCCTTTCACATTTCTATTTTAACTAGCGAAACCCGAACTTACATAAAATATCTCATTTGCATAAATCACACTTTGGCTCCCGGTGGAGATTGGTTGAAATAAATAAAACTTTTAAGAAAAATAAAGACTGTTAGTTTAAGACCGTATAGATCCGTAACAAGGTGCATTAGAAACATAAATGCTTGAAATTATTACACTGATATCCAGGGATGTTGTAAGTCATGGGGGTCTACAGGACCCATCCCAGAGCCTTGATCTCTCATTCTCGACCTTAATAAGATCATGAATCGAATTTAAATCGTCAAAAATGTTATTCCCGGATCATTGGCGCACACAGGGGGGGGGGGGGTCTGGACACTCCCCATTGCCCTTGATCTTTTTTGATCAATGATAATCCTACGTATTTAATACGTAACATTTAATTTTGCATGTTATTAACAATTTATTTTATTCATTCAATAATTTATTTTTTACTGTTTTTTGTTCCCCAAATCAAAATATGTTTGGTGGCGTATTGAGGTATGATACCAGAGTGGCAGACTTTCAATCCTGGATTCCCCCCCCCCCCTTAAATTTTTGTGTGTGTGCTACTTTTCAAAGAATAACACATACAATAAACATTTCTAATATACTTACTAACACACACAAAACATATAAGATACATATTCTGAAAGTTACATCTAAAGTTAAAAAAAAATGAATTTGTATACAAGTCCAGCTTTTGTGGTTTTTTAACAGTTCTCCCATTTTTAGTTTATAAAACGTCATCTCTGAACGTTTCTTTGGAAATTTCAAGTGGGAAGATTCTTTGGACTGGTCGTAGAAAATCTCCTTTTGCTGTTCTCAGATGCACTAATCTGTTAATACCATCTTTTCCAGGTAATAATTTAATAACAACACCTAAAGGCCAGTCATTACATTTTACATTATCACTTTCAATTAACACAACTTCTCCAAGCTTAATATCTCGTTCCTGCTTATTGTTTTCATTTCTTTGAATTAAAAGTCCCAAATATTCAGATCTAAATCTTTTGCGGATATCAGTTATCAACTTTTGACGATATTTTATTCTTTTGTTGAGAACAACTTCATCCACTTGGTCTAAATCTGAAACACCAATTTGCCAGAAATCTTGCAAAAATGAGTTAGATGATAAAGTTATCAGTTCTGAATCCATTTATGATACATGACTAAGCGGTCGAGAGTTTATAACAGACTCTGCATCACATAAAACGGTGACCATTTCTTCATAAGATAAAAAAGCTTTTCTGAGGACTCTTCTTAGGATCTGTTTCATTACACCAATTAATCTTTCCCCAAAACCTCCCCACCAGGAGGCCGTAGGAGAATTGAAAAGCCATTGTATTCTTCATATACTACTAAATTGTGCAATCTCATCCCAATTCACTGTTTTCAAATAATTTGACGCACCGGCAAAATTGCTTCCACTATCGCAATACACAACTAATGGCCTTCCCCTTCTTGAGATGAATCTACAAAAACTTTGAAGAAAAGCTTCTGTAGATAAATATTTGTAAATTACTAGTTTATTAATTACACTGAGAAGTGAAATAGCTTTTTGAAGCTATTGTATTTATTATTATGTAAATTTAAAAAAAATCACAGTAAAGGTACCAGAAGAATATTGTTTAAAATATATTAAGTCTATTAACTTGTTACTTTGAACAGCAAAGAACAATAAATTTAGCTCCTATATAATCTTTACAAATAGTTTTCTTACTTTTAAATAAATTAATTTTTTCCTCAAGTATATATATTAATACATAAAAATACAGCATTTTTCAAAATGCATCATTTTGCATATACAAATTTAAAACTTTAATTTGTAAGTTATGGATTCTTATTACTATTTAATTCTTCATAAAACAAAAACTTTTCATGATAAATTGTTTGGCAGTTCAAAAAATAAATACTACAAATAAATACACATAAAACTGCATTTTGAGATTTATTATATCAAAATTATAAACAAGCAAGTTTAGATAAGTTCAGAGTAGAATTTTTTGGAACTGTAATCATTCTTCTCTAATTTTAAAAGTTTGTTCCATTTTTAACCAGTCAAAAAAATTGCTTCATATTATCCAAAAACACACAGTTTTTTCCCCATAAAACATTTTAATTCGATACTGAATAAAACATGTTTATTTCTGGTTACCATCATTAGGATCAAAACATAAATGATTAAAATGTGTGTGTACATATTTATTCCATACAAAAATATTTAAAATAATTTTAACCCTTGAATAATTATTTTTGTAAAGTAGTAAAAAATTTCCAATTTTTTTTTATAGACTTTTATAATAATCTACAATCATAATTATAGCTTTTATTTTAAGAATAGGTATTGTCAAAATTTTCTGACTTTTAAATTATGAGGTTAAAGAAAATTCTAATGATATATTATTCCAAAAATTTTAATAATCATTGCATTTATTCAATTGGCTTATAAAATAAAACTGGCTGTGAATGCAGGAATTGGAGAACCAGTTGGTAAACCTGGGAATGGTCCAGATGATGAAGCAATGTCAACATGAGAATACTTCAAGGGAATTTCTGAATTGATATCATGCTGCAAAAAGTAATAAATAAATAAGAGAAAATAACAAATCGAAAATTTTATCGTACAATATAATCAATTAATATGAAAAGTTATTAAAATAAAATAATTCAATATAAGTACAGAGAAAAAATACACAAGCAATGAAAGATTTTTATTTCAAAGTAGTAAAAACTCAATAGCATTTAACGTAATCCAGAAGTTCCTGATTTGGAGTCTATGAAAAATTTCACGGGGTCCATGAAATTATAGACACAAAACAATAAGAACAATATCTGTATTTTATGTGACAACAAATCAAATCCTGCCATTTCCTTCTTTTGTAAGCCTTTTCAAAGGATTCATGAGAGGTCAGTCATGTGACACATGGATACATCTTATTTGTCATAATTAATGCTGATAGAAGTATCACACTTATTGACTTTTTTTCAGACATCTTAAGCATTAGTCTCATAACATATAATTGTAATAATGAAAAACAGATAAGCACGAATTTTTTTTACAGAAAATAATTTTGTAACAAAAGCAACTGGGAGTTTTTCAAAAAAAAGTTAACGTATGAATTGCAAATACATAATAAGTAACTTCCAAACATTTTCCATGAATTGACTGAAAAATTATAAATATTGTTTAATTTGATTTATAGTTATTTTATACTAAAAGAATCATACTATTTTGCATAATTTGCTATCAAGATAATTAATACCAAAAATTACTCAAATATTCAAAATTTGATTTTAAAAAATATTTATCTTCATTATACAAGGAAAAAAGAAAATATTCTGAAAATCTTTGACACCAATACATCATCACCAAATTATTAAATTTGAATTTTTATATTTTATTTCTTCAGATAATTTACTTAACTATTCTTTAAATAATTTTCAATACTATAATTATTGTAATATTGTTGCTTTACTATTGAAACATTGAAATAAACTTAATTTATAATCTATACTAATAAAAGAAAGAGTTTGTGTGTTTCAGCTGTTCCAGCGAAATTAAGCAACCCAGATGTATGAAACTTGGCATGTAGAAGCTATAGGTCGTTATGCTATTAACCTCGAAGAGTTTTTTTCGAAATTCACTTTAGATTTTTTTAAAAATTCAATTTTTATGCGATTTTTTAGTTAAATGGAGATATGACGTCATCAGCCATGCCAAGTCATAACTTTGCGAAAATTAATGTTTCGAGCTGTTTTGGGGGGAATTTCAACACATTTTATAGTAAATATACTTATTTATGGTTGTATTTATTCGTTTTTTTAACTCTTAGTGGAGGAATTACAGTTGTTTTTCGAAAAAAATCATCCTAAGAAAATGTTTTTTCTAAATTTTATTTTTCCGATTGGCAACACTAATTTGATAACAGTAGATAACAGTTGGAAGATGCATTGGTTTTCCAGTTAAGCCTATTATGTATTTTTTCAATAACTAAATTAAATTCGTTTAATATACACTTTTGTTTTGCTTATATTTTGAATGATTATTCCGAACCATTTATGGGTTTAGATTTAATTTTTTTTTTCAGCTTAAAAATTTTTGATTTGTGTATAGTCAATTGTAATTTCTGTTTAAGGCAGCGTCACATTTATTATTCTTTTTTCATTTTGACCTTTACATGTATTCATTTGATTCTTCTGTATTGTTTCTGGTTTTAGATTAAACTGTGTCATTTATCTTCCAGAATTTCTGATTTTTTTTGTGGTCAGAGGTTTTATGTTATAATTTTTTTTTTACAGTAATTCTAAATTGAATTGGTTTAATATGCATTTTTATGGTTTTCAGTTGTTAATGTTGATTGTTTAGATGTTTGTTTAAATGTTGTGTTTACTATTTTAGGTTAAGTGCCACGTTTATTTTATGAACTACCATTAGAGGTAACTATTTTCAATTGTAATGTTTCAATTGTTATACAATGACCCAAGTATACGAGCCGTTGAATTTTAGGTATGATACATCCCCTTGCCAAGTTGTCCCAAATGATGGTGATGGCTTCTGTCTCTTCAGTTCAATTTCTTATTTGTTGTGTGCAATCCAGTATTATTGTTTGACGGGGAAAAAACTGGAATAAATTTAAGGTATTTACACTTGACCATGAATTGAACAACTACTCATCTGGCGAAGCGTATAAAACTGCCATGTTGAACCCTAGGACTTACTGCTCCGCTTCTGAGTTACAAGCTGTCTGCACTCTGTTCTTTCGGTTTCCAGATTTTTCATAAGGGATATCTCTTTGCTGTATTTTGGTGAGAATTTTCAAACGGTTAAAAACATGAGGTTCAGTGGCAAAAACTTGGATACCTATGTGTTTGTTTCTTCTTATATTGAATCGAAATTTTTGAAAGCAACACTTGAGTCATCAGAAATTCTTAAGCTGGGAAAAAATGACTATATAAAATCTAAAACCAGAAACAGTACAGAAGAATCAAATGTATAAATATAAAGGTCAAAATGAAAATAGAATAATAAACCTGACACAGCCTTAAATCAAAATAGGTATTACAATTGACTACATACAAAATAAATCAAATTTTTAAGTTGAAAAGAAATGACAGAATTAAATCTAAACCCCAAAAAAGGTTCGGAATAATCATACCAAAAATAAGGTAAAACAATGTATATTAAACTAATTTAGTTATTGAAAAAATATATAACATGTTTAGCTGGAAGACTGATGCATCTTCCTATCAGAATACAGTCTTAAAAAAATTAGTCAGATTTTGGTGGATATAGCGTGATTTGCTTTGTGCCAATTTGGTTGTGGTGATGCTAATATGCAAGAATACAAAGGCTAATATAAATTTTATTTATGTAAGAGGTTTTCTTTTTGTTAAACTGAAATTAGTGATGCTATCAATCTGCGGTTATATTTAGGCTATGTATAGCGTGAAACTAAGTCAGCATGACGATTTGGTCAAAAAAATAAGTATTTATGTATTATCGCAACCTATGATACCATAATATGAAACAAAGCACATGGTTGCCAATTCAGTGCGGACAACACATAGGAAATTATTGCTGTTTTCAACTTGAGTTATTAATAGAGTTGGCAATTGTTGCAATAATACATAAGTACCAAAAAATCTTCCTATGATATTTCAGTTCTTACATATTATTGCAACCTATTAGAGACATTACATGAAACAAAACACATGGTTGCCAATTTAATGCGTACAACACATGTGAAATCAGCGTTGCCAACTTGGTGAGTAATTTTGAACAATGGCATTCGTCAATAAAATCTTAAGTTCCTACATTTCCTTCTGTTAAAAAAGGGTACTGTTTTTCCTGATACTAATGTATTAGTCACTACAGTCAAAGTGGCTCTTTTTTCACCAAAATTTGATTTTTTCCCATATAAGAATCTGTTATTTTGATATTGTGGTGCAAATTTTGCTGCAATAACGCCAATACATAAGTACCATTTTCCTTTATTGGCAGATTCCATGTTTTTTCATTGTAACAAAAAAAGTAGAAAAATGCAACTGAAGAAAATGACACTCAATTCAAACTAATTGAGATTAACAGATTGTAAATATTGTGATTTTAAGTTACAATTTCTATTCACGTATAAGATTTTGCTTATGGTAGTTTCATCAAATCTTTATTTATTTAAAGTAGCTTTTGGTTTGAATTAATATTATAATTTCTATACTATATGTAAGGTTACTTTTATATTTATTTGTTTCCTTTATTTCAATTTTAAATATTTAAGATTTGCTGCTGTGTGTTTTTTTATTGTTCAAAACTTTATGGCAATTTTATCAAAATTAAGGCTTACTTTTTCTGTTTTAGATAACGTTTTAATTTAAATTGATGTTATAATTCCTATTTCAATGTCACAGTTTTATTTTTTCTGAACTATCCTTTTCTTGCGTATCATTGTTGGTACAGTAATTATGTGATACAAAGACTCAAAAAGTCTATTTTTCAGCCTAATAATAATTTGTGAGGCCTTTTGTAAACAGAATCTTCGATCATGATTACCTATTCATGACACAAATATCAAAGGGTTTTTTTTACAATCAATGAAACTACACCTTCACTTCTCACCAGAATTTTTTTTTGTCATGTCCATTTCTTCACCAAAAAAAAAAATTGTGTGTTAGAGAGAGAAAAATTTTGGATGAACACGGAAACTATGGATGCGATTAAATGCTCATCAAAGTAATTTTCCTTCTGACAAATCTGTTCATATGCAGATTGTATATATACACATGCATTGTATACATTTTTTACATATAAATGTTGTATGCTTTACATATCGATGCCATTTTCTGTTGTTGAAGATAAATATTCATCCTTCCTAATAATAATTCCTTTATCAGCATATTCAATATTTTGTTCAATGTAGAGAATATTGCTTTAAATATAACAGAAAGAAAATGACACTGAATTCAAACTAATTGCTCTTAACATGTTGGTAATATCGTGAAGATAATGCTTCATATTTATGAGGAACCAGTATGTACCATGTTTTTTTGCCTTATGGTCCTTATGACCGATAAGAATTAATCTTTGTTTTAAATGAGAAAAAGTCATACATTTAACAAAAAGCTATTTGCTGAAACTATGATAAGGTGACCTTGAAATAATCTCATATTTTCTTTGGAATTCCATTTTGACCAGATTTTTCGTCATAACTTAACTTTGCTTCTGGCAATCTTGCAAATCAGAAAACTGTATCAGGTGTGGTCGCAAAAATGTTTGCACAGATAAAGGATGCACCTTGAAAAGATTTTCTCATATTTCCCTCTGGGTTTCTTTAAAATTCAGTGTTGAAATGATTTTACGTTGCTTCTGATAATCTGTTCCTCACGTAGTTTCTTGGAGATCATATGAATATTTTATGTTATCATACTGTCCATATACAATATATATATTTTAATTATTACTATAGTTATTTATCATTGTATGTATACTCATTCTTTTGCTCTTTGCAATCAAATTATAATTTTTAATAGAAATATTGTAAAAAAGTATTGTTTTAAGAATGTGTTTTTTAACAATATGGTTTATTATTTGTTTCATTTAGTACTGTTGTTGGTTCTGGACTATTTCAACGGGGACCTGTTTTAGGTAGATTTTAATTTTAGTTCATACTAATTAAATTTTTTTAGTATTGAATTACATCTAATACTCTATATTATATGTATTGCAGAGATGTTAGATAGTATTATATGAAGTATGGGTGCAATGCTAATTTAATTTTTTTTTCAGTTGAAGGCTTCCTAATATTTTTTATTTATGATAGCATTTAGTGAATCAGTTTATCATCATTAATTTTTTCTTTCGGTTCATCTATTGCAGGTTGTTTCACCCATAGTTCCCATAGCAGAAACTTACAACTGCTATCACTTTTTCTTCAATAATTTTTATTTATATTTGCATTCATTCATATCTATTTACTCTTCAACTTGCTAATTTTCTCTCTTACATTGAAATATTTGTTTTTGTTAAATTATTATTTACTTTGAGGCAAAATTGCAATTTGTTTAAAATTATTCATAGTGAGAACATTCATTTGAAAAAAATATTTTTAATTTTTGGTTTTACTACTTTTTTCATACAGGGTTTATCCTCACTAAAAATATTATAATTGCTATAATAGATGAATTTATGTTTTTAACACTTAACCCGTGCGAAGAACGGGCATTTCAACTAGTGTTTACATAAAATAAAATATTCCTTTTTTAAAAATAAACAGAGTTAACTCAAATAATATTTTGAAAAACAAGGGGATTTATATTCAGAAACATAACATGTAATAACAGTTTCAAAAACAAAACAAAAAAAATGATTTTAAGCATGCTATTGTCACATTTGAATGTTTAATGATAGAACTAGAAAACAATTTGATAAAAGTTTAAACCAACAGTTTACTAATAAACAAGAATAAAACAGTGACTAAATACATATGTATGAATAAAGCAAAAATTAGGATTACTTCCTATACCAGAATAGAGTCTAAAAATATTGCACTAAAAATTTCAGTAATATACAATAGGATAAAAATAAAAATACAGTCAAAGAAAATCTGATAAAATGTTCTTATATACAGAGGGGACAAAAGTTGAAACAATGTATAAACACCCTGTACATAAGAAAAATTTCCATGTCACTGTAGATAAAACAGTCATATGATTTTGACTTTGCACTGCTTTTCTGCGCATTGATCCCATAACAATATCTTTAGATACATCTATCATCATTCAAGATAATTAACCATGATTCATGTTAGATAGTAAGAATGTTTAAACTATGATTAATGTTTAAGAAATTGAGAAATAAAATTTCTTAAACATTAATCATAGTTTAAACATTCTTAATATTTAAGATATTAATCGTGCTTTAAGAATGAAGTGTAAATTGCATGTGTGGTGAACGAAGTACATGCATTTAGTGTATCTTATACTCTCTAATTATTTCACAACAAGAATAAAAACTTGATTTCTTACATCTAAAAATATAATACATATGTAAACAGAAAGAATATTAAAACCCAAACACTAAGCAACTCATGGTTAAATATTGGTTTTAACTGTGATACAACAAAAATCCTACAATTAATTGTATAAAAATAAATTAATCAGAATAAAAAATTATTTAATTTGATTTTAATTATTACAAAAAAATTCATTCATTCATAGACAAATTCTAAAATTAAAGTTATGCCCTATTTGAATAAGTCAAAGTTTTCAAGCAAATTTCTAAAAAGATTTAAATAAAATAAGAGCCTTTTTCATAGTTAATGAAAAAAGATTATTGTAAAAATGACATCAATTAAGGCTGAAGTATTATATTTTTAAAATATGTGATTATACATTAATGAAATAATAGAAAATGCAAGTTTTGAGCAGGGAAAACATTAGATGCACATTTCAGTTTAGACAATGTGACAAAATAGTGTGGTGCCAACAGCAAATACGCATACCCCTTTCGTGAATTGTAACATGTTTGAAAACATTAGTAAACAACCAAATATCACTGTAAAAACATAATTGTTCTTGTAAATCAAATGAAAAAATGAGTACTGAATGTGAGATCAGAAAAAAATAGTTATTTGGATGACCTGCTTAGAAAGATTAGCAGAATTCCATTTTATATAGAATTGACGTCAATAAAGAAATTAGGTCAATCCTGATCAATGTAATTATTAACACATAGTACAGATATGTGATAAGCCTTAAAAGTCTTGAGGATCATGATCACAATGGTGTGATTTCAAATCATAACCTTTTATTTAAATTTTTAAACATTAGATGGTGGTTGATGTCTTATAATTTCAAATAATGTTCCACAAGGCATAGATCTTCAATATGAACTTTTAGTTCAATTTTTCTTTTGTTAAATCAGGGGGGATTCGAGCATGCGCAAACAACTGCTCATTTCTAATTCTTTCGGAAGGATTGGGCATTTGAAGGGCTGTGTTTTGTGCCCTGGCTTTTTGCTTGTATTCTGATGGAACTGAGAAAGTAAAGGACATAAAGAAATTACATTACATTGTCAATTAAAATAAGTCCATGGAACTATACTCTATAATTCATCAATACCCAACTTTTCAAAAAAGCCATAAAATTGTACAGAGAATTATTTTTTTAGATTTTGGGTCAAAAGTTAATTAAATTCAAAATACTAATTTAAAGGTAAAAGAATTCTATCTTTGGCATTTTGAATAAATGTCAGTCAGCAAATAATTCAAAAATTGTTTTCTCCTGTGTGATGATGAGAGAAGCAAATAGAGCAATGAGCAAAAGACAGTAAATCAATAAATAACTAAAAACCTGCAAATATATTTTTTGCTTCGGGGAAGATGCCACTCTCCCCTGCGATACAACACAATACTGTTTATCATCTAATAAAAAAGGAACAACTGAAGAAAGAATCAGATGCTGCTCATGATTTTTGTAGCATTGCAAATAACAATTTTAATCCAGAAATAATACTTACCAAATATGATTTGCAAACTTTACTAGAGTAGCAAAGAACTTGGTTATGAAGCAGTACAATGACTGCAATAGGTTGCTAGAAAATGCACAGTGGGATTACAATTGAAGCTTGTAATCATGTTTGGGTAGAGCTGCCAATGCTTAACAGAAGCAAATGGCAAAATGTATACCTCATCAGGAAGAATTATGAATAATATTTAATGAACCATCTCCAACATGCAATAGCTGGAACAGTTGTTACTGTGTTAGAGTTCTAAGGTTCTTATTGTGCAATTGTGATACTGCTAACAATGATAACCAAGCAAAGAAGGTTGAGCTCCAGATCATAAAAAAAACTTCTTGTTCCAGGGAGAAAACATTCAACCTGCACACAGAGAATGCTTTCAAACATGTTGAGGTATGGATGTAACAAACAAAAGCAACACACAGTTGCTAATGTTGAATATGAATTTTGTACAAGAAAAATCAAGTAAACATCTCTATCTGGACATTGTGAGAAAACAGTATGGTCGCAACAGAAAAAACATATATTAATTGGGTGAATTATAATGTGCATGAAAATATCATTAATATACTTGAAAAAATAACTTGTAAAAATTAATACTTACAAATAAATGTTTTTATAAAAAAGTTGTCACATTTTTAATTGAAATCTTCATAAATGTAAGGAAAATAGATCAAGGTGCTGGTAAGCTATTAAAATAAATAAAATTATATACGTTTTAAAATCAAAAAATTATTTACTTTGTCTAAACCAGATGACATAATCAAGAATGCTGCAGGAGATTGATGACCACGTGGGGTGCGAGAAGATGGTGCATTGTTGCATTGTAACAAATCTTCATATTCAGATTTACCTTTATGATGTTCATAATCCTTAATAAAAGAAATGTTTAATAAGGGATCCAATGTATTAACCGTAAAGCTTTCAGAGTTGTAGGATATATTATAAATATACATAAAAAATATGAAATGAATATATTAAAAAGAAGATATGTAAAACAATTACGCAATTAACTTTCACATCAGTATAGCTTTTAAAGTAGTTTTTATAGTCAGTAAATAAATTAGAATGACACAAGATATTTTTTTACAGCAATTTATAAACATTACTTCTTTTTCTTTCAGAAGCACTAAAAATTATTTTTACTGGAATGAAGTCTCTATTAACTGATACTATATAAAGTCATAACCAACAAAACAAATTAAGTATTTTTGAAAAATGAATTGAATATTGTCATAACTTTTAACGTTAAATTATAAGAGCATAAGAAATTTGGCATTTTAGCTAAACTGAAATGAAAATATGAATACACATTTCAAAACATAGTGGTAAGTGATAAAAAAAATTCACATATTGTTTAACCTGAATTTATTAGCTGGTTTAAATGAAATGTGACTTTTAAAATGCTACATCACATTTTTACGTTCAAATTTTAAAATTAAAAACAAATTATAATTCTTTGAAATTTTTGTTCAACATTCATTAAACAATTTTTAAATGCTTGACACAAACATGTTAAATCTATAGATACTAAAAATGTTCCGAGTAAATCCAATTTATAAATTGTGAACATTAGCTTGCAATAAATTTTTCTATTAATATATATAAAATATTCTGAATATCTATGTATAGAAAATGTATACCTATATTGAAAATTCTGATTTTATTAAAAAAAAATTATATAGTTAAAAGCAATTTCATGAATGCAGCTTTCAATTTAATTATCAATTTAATTTTAAAACATTGTGTTTGCTTGAAATCAGATTAAGAATACACCAATTTTATAAATTTTTCAATTAAATAAAGCCATAAATTACCTCTCTACGAATAGTTGATACTTCAAAAGGATCTCCAATTAGATGTCCTGCATTTTGAATTTTTCTGCCAACATTATCAAGAGCTGCAGGTCCATTTTCCATAATAATCTAAAATGATATGTCATTTGTGTCAAATTATAGAGAAGAGAAAATTATAACAAATTCAAATTCATTACATCCATAATCGCAGATAAAGGTAGCATTATTTCATATAATAAAAAGTATTTCATCCATTTAGAAATTATCCTGCCAGTTTCACACAAACCCCTGCAAATGTGACATTTTTAAGACACTATTTTGTTACTTTCCTATTGACAACTTATAAGTTTTATAACATATAAACTAGCTAACAATTTTTTGCATTGTACAGTTGCCACTGTCTTACACTATAAACTAAATATGATTTAGAGATTTCAAAAGCTCCAATAATAATAATTTAATAATAAATTGGCATGTTTTAGTTAATAATGAACAAACGCCAAATATCAGTTTGAATACAATTGTATAAAATGGCCAGAAAATAACTAATTTATACTAAATTATAATGTGTATACATATCTATTAAGTAAGTAAAAATAATTCCAGCCATCTTTTTTGACATGGAAGTACAACGAATAAAAAATATATATAACCTAAGATTGTAATATTTGCTTTTACCATCTATGACCTCTTACCATCTTAATGGTAGGAGATAAATCTTCCTGTTGGTAAAAATGTACTGAAGTTTAGAGAGAAAATCTTGGACAGCATGAGTGAGTGAGTTACACTAATGTTGCACTATAGAGTAACAAGAGAACTAGTGATGACAGACCTCGTAATTTTGAACCTCGGTCAAGTGAAGAGAACTAACTACACCTGTGCTGGTACCTCTCTCTTCTAATTTCTACACAACACTAACAGAAGGACATTGAGCCTCGACAGATTTAACATACATTGGTCTTCTCTACACAGTAGATCTTCAGTGGTACCAGGATTTGAACCTGCAGCAAAGTCTTGGATAGCAGTTTTCACATTAAGATAAAAAAATTAGGTTAAAAGTTATGGTCATTGCACAAAATAGGAGAATCAGAAGATACCAATTAGGTAAATAGAGAGAGTAGGACATATTTTTCACCTTAAGTTCATTACTTTTTCATATTTCCAATGAGTGAAAGACCTCATTCATGCCTAGCTGATCTTGGCCGCATCTTTGTCTCCTTCCTTGAATTTTCGAAATTATTAATGAAACATGCTTTAATTGCCTCCTAATATAGATGTGATATATTATAACATGATTTTATTTGATTGCCTTTATTAAAATTATATGACAAAAAATTATATAGCATAAACTTATCACAGTTGCCATGTCACAATGTTTCAAGTGTTTTCAGAAAAACTTTACAATCAGAAACACTATGCAGTTATATGTTAGATAACTGTATGTTTAATTAAGCACATGTAGATACCAACACCAATGATTGAAATCCAATCCAATGCCATGAACCATATGTGACAGTTCAAATGAAAATTTACATGCCCAAAAAAGGTAGACCTTTTGCATGTGCCTAATTATAGTATACATAATTATGGCACATTAATTGTACAGGTACAAAATAAGCATGAAGTTGCACAGACAATATTTATGGATCAAAGAAAGATAGAAAAATGAAAATTGCTCTTTTACTTAGTTATAAAGTATAAAATTAGCTAGAGTCCACTGGGAAATATTGGGAATTACCTCATTGACAATGATACTAACTAGCTCATCAAGAAAAGCAGATTAGACTCAACTCCAAGAATGTAATAGTTCTCAGGGAAACAATCTATGAATATCGTAATTTTTTACATAAAATTCTACAGAATTTTATCAAAGCATTCTGGGTTTTAATATAGTAGATTCAACTGCGCACACAAATCCCCAGGTCTTCCCCGATTGATTTTAATCCTACGTATGCATAAAATTCAATTAAGTACTTGTTATTAATAATTAATTTCATTAATAAATGCTAATTATTTATTCAATAATTAATTTTTTTACCTTTTTTTGTTCCCAAAAAATGACAAAATCAACAGAATATGTTGGGCGGCGTATTAGAGCATGATATGAGAATGGTGAATTTCCGACCCTGGACAACCCCCTTGAAAAATTCCTGTGTGTGCCACTGAGGCTGTATTTAGTGATAAGAATATGACTATATTAAATTTTCCTTCTTTTGTTATTTAGCTTAACTTCATAAATAATTATTCATAATTTAATTTTACAAAACAAAAGCCACACATAAATGACAAAAATGAATGAAATATACATTTCTCAAAGAAAACTTTTTTAATTGAGTCAAATTGAGCAGTTATATTAAAAAAATAACATTATCCACAGGGTATTTAATAACAGGCAGAAACTGAAAGTTGTGGTACTATCGATTTTTAGATTTTAGTTGCTTAACTTCTAAAATAAAACAATCCATTAAAAGTTTTTTTTTAAATCTTTCTAATTTTATTTCACTGATAAAATTTTACAAACAACATTTGTCAAAACAAGAATTGTGAAGGCTGCATGATACTTGACATTATAGAAAGAAAATTTAAACATTAATTTTAACAACTAATTATCATTAAATCTGATTTTTTAAATATTATTGCTAAAAACTACTTCTAAACAAGACCCCACACATAAAAGTTGAAGAAAAATCTAAGATTAAATAATTTTAAAAAGTTATTGATATTAACACTATACATACATTTTATGCATATTAAAAATTACATGTTAGATATAAAAATGTAATTAGATGTATTAAACAGCAATATAATAATAAATATGCAAAAAACTCACAAATGTTACTAAATTTTCTTCTTTCACTTCATCATATTTGATACATTAACTCTCAAAAATATTTAAGTGCATATTTGTTTTACTAAGAAGTAAAAAAATAAAACTTCAAACTACCCGATTGAAAAAAAACGTAATGATTAATTCCATGTTATAAAATCTATAATGGAAAAATAAAGTTTATTAAAAGTAGGTAATAAAATAAATGCGTGTTTAGTTATAATAAATTATTAATACTTTATATCTGAAAAGAGTAAATATACTTACTGTGTATCCATCACCAACGGCTAAACATGCATGGCCTGTCAGAGTTGCAATAGTAAATAAACAAGGATTTGGCTCCTTATTTTCTAATACCTACAAATAAGTAAACAGTATGTAGAATATAAAACTTATTTAAAAGTATTATTTTAAACAATTTTTTTGTTGATATCATAGAATCTGTCTATAATTTTAAAACTATCGGTTCATAATTAATTATCTCTTCTAACAAAAAAGCCAGACTAACTAAAATTGAAAGGTTCTCTTTTTAAATATCCTTTGCAAATAATAATTATGGTTACAGCAGAAAGTTAGCACTGGGAGGAATGTGTATGTGAGTAAACAAGAAAAAAATTTTAAATTTTTGGAAAATGAAATTTTTTGAAAGTTTACAGTTAAGTTTAGAAATAAATTTTTATACATGGTTAAATATGGCTCACAGACAAATGTGAATTTCATTTTCAATTCTATTTAATTTTCGTTTAGAAAAAATATATTTAATATACATATATATGTTAAATTTTTTGTTTGTCAATATTAAAGGGATTATATAACAACTATGTATGTTTGCCTTTTATTCTCAAACTTCTAGTTTATTCAAAGCACATAAAGCTAGCCACTACGTAATTATTAATTCAAACATTTGTAAACATTACAAATAAATATGCTTGATCAATTTCAACAAGAGATAGCTCAAAACGAAAAAAAATTAAATACTAAAAGTTACAACAAAAATTATTTTAATTTAAATCTTAGCAATTAACACTTTTATATAACAAATTTAAATATATAAGCAAATGCACACAAAAAAAGATTACTTTATGGTGATAAATAAATCATTTAATTTATAATGCAATATTAATGTTAAAGAACTCTAAATAAAAATTAATAAATATCCACTTTTTCCTTCATGTGACATAGAACATCAGCCATGGCCATTCTACCTTCAGCGTCTGTATTCCCAACTCTAACACGAACACCAGCTCTTGAAGTTACAATTTCATCAGAAACATAACAATCTTAAAAAAAGTATAGATAATACTTATATAAATCATTAATTCATTATAACATTTTTACATGAATTTACACTAATTCAAAAATGCTATGAAATTTTGGTGAAGAATTTCCCAAGATTTTTAACTAATCCAACCTTTGTGTTAGAATGTCAGACATCATTCTTTACTTTTTTTTCAAAAATTTATTATAAACATACAGTTTTCAATACAATGCAGTTTTTTTAAAACTTTTTTGTGAGAACTCCTTTGTAGTTTTCTAAAATCGAAATCTCCGCAAACCAAGAGATTACTCATCTACATGTGGAATGTGATACATATTCATGTTTGATAATGAGCCATGGCACCGAGAGGTGCTGATTGATGACTTCCTTGAAACGGAAAACATCCAGCGCATGTCGTGGCCTGCGAACTCCCCTGGATTAAATCCTATCGAGCATGTATGGGATATGCTCGGGAGACAAATTGCAGCCCTTTCGCACCCACCAAGCTTCGTTACAGAACTGAAGAGAGCTCTCCAAGAAGCTTGGAACCGTTTGAGCCCACAACTCATTCATTATCTCATAGCAAGTATGGTAAATCGCTGTGCAGCGTGCCTGGCTGTCAGAGGTGACCACACGCCTTATTAAACTGCAGCATCGGTATTTTATTTAATGTTTTCTTTCATTTTTTCTTTAAAGTGTGAATCCCTTCTATGCTCAGTTTTCTTTCAAACTGCTACTTTGGATAATAAAATTAATTATTATCATTCTTTTGATTTGCTTCCTTATTTTATAGCCATTTTACACTCTCATATCTTGTTTCCTGCCATTCTGATTTACAGTTCCTTCTTTATTCACATAATTATCAATTATGCTTAACTTTTGGACACCAGTGTACTTTGGTTATATTTGCATACCCCTGAGAGTACACATACTACAACATAAAAACTCTAAACTGTGATTGAGAGCTGACAAATACTTTACAGTATTATGATTTAATGGATTTACACCAAAAGAAAATAGAAATTCAACTCAATATACTTCATTCTCATTTTGAAAACATTAATCATATTTGTAATCTTTAAACATTTTTTACTAATTAGCATTTCTACAGTATTCAGTTTAAAATTAAATAAGACAAAAACTTTTAACAGAACGCAAATTAAAACTTTAATATTTTTCAATGAAATAGTAGAATTTTGAGAAATATATTATCTAATAGTATTAACAATTCATTTAAAAATAAATCTCTGTAAGATAAAATAATAATATGGCTAAACTTTAAATAATTTGATCATATTTGCAATGTTTTTAGCTAATATACTGATAAATGCTTCATTCTAAATTGAAACCTGTCTTGTAATAAAATGATTATTGTAGGAAATTAAATAATTCACTTACCAGAACCAACACTGTTTCTAACCATTGACATGGCACCAATTACTTTTACTCCTTTTGGTTTTAACTCTGCTACTGTCTTTAAAAATTAAGAAGAAAAAAACCTTAATTAACACTATGAATTTCAAACATATAAAATTTTGCACCCAAATAATTTCAGAACAAAGAATAGTTTCAGTTAACTGCAATAAAAAATAACACATAATTTTAAATAACTACCATAATAATTTTACGAAAAATTAAAAACGTTTTCCATTAAAGCAGTTAATTTTAATAAAATAACATTGATCGTAATAGCAATCATGATAAAAATGTTTGTTTAAAATAAACATTTTATCTATAAGGGTCATCCATAAAGTAAGTTTCCCATGGGCTACAAAATAAGATTGCCCAGAAAGAATTTCTGCCAAAAGATACACTTTTATTTCACTACTATTTCTCAACATAATAACCACCAAAACTGTAATACCATGGGATTAAGTTTTTGTATATATTGTTGTGAATAAAAATGATTTGTGAATGACTGGCTGCATGGTGCCCCATTTTTGTAACTGTGAAGAGGCTGTGTGATGTCACTATGTTCTGTATATAAAAAGGGTGAAGCAATCACGTGTGCTTGCTCACTCAGCAGTTCTGAATAAATTTAGTTACTTTAATTCACTGGCTGATGACAATCATTTTCACCAACGCCCGGCATCTGGTAGATGCAGCCAATAGAACTTTAGAATTGATTTTGTTCCGTACCTAATTGTGGCACCCAACGTGGGATGGGTTGTTGGCAGGAAGTGAAACTGAAATCGAATTGGAATAACGGAATTTTGAACTATTGAACTTTGAAATTTCCGCACTATACAATGGAAAGGTCAAAGAAAAGGGCTGAGAACAGCGTTTTCTCTCAATCTAAAGAAGATTGAAACCGAACTGATGAAAGAAGAGATCGATATGAAACTACTTCTGATTCTGAAAACTCAAATCATGGATAAATTTCAGAGACTCGACACTTGTCAGAATCAAGTTTTCTGAACAACTCTTGGAAGTGAAAGATGCCGAGCAAGAATATATTGAAATGTGTTCCTGAGTAGGTTTGAAAGTACAAGAAACTGAAAAGAGAAATTTCAAGTTACCAAAAATTGAATTGTAGAAATTCAGCGGCGAAGCTAAAGACTTCCTGACCTTCTAGAGTCAGTTTTAGAAAATTCATAATGATAAAAGCATCGTGCCGGAGGACAAGATGCAATATTTATTGCAATCTGTAGAACCAAAATAGAAAGCAGAACGATACAAGTAGAGTCTTCGCGTGATGGCGGAAAATTATCTTAAAGCCACTGATCAATTAAAAGAGAGATATGGCCATGAAGACTTGCTTGTACAAATTTACGTATGTGAACTATTAAGTTTAGTTATGAAGAATGCTTTTTCTGGAAGAAAAAAAAACAGATTTGCCAGCCTTGTACGATGAACTTGAAGGTAAATTACGGTCATTGGAGAGCCTTGGACGAACGCAAGAAAAATATGGAGACATTTAACACCGTTGGTGGAATCCTGTTTACCCAAGGAAGTCCTGGTCACTTGGGAAAGAAAACAGAATAATGAAACAGACGCCAAAGGATTGCGCACTCTAGAACATTTAATGACTTTCCTTCATCTGGAAGTCCAAGGGGAAGAAATGGTACAGCTGGCTAAATCCAGTTTCGGCACTACTATGCGAAAGAGAGATCCCCCAACTGAAAGGATTAAACCAACTGAATTAATGACTGCATCAGCCCTGGAGAGCTCGGAAAGTGCTTCAGGTAAGAAAAATCAATAACTGTATTTTTTGTGAGAATATCAGCCGAGTAAAAAATGTTATAATGCTAGAAAAATGTCTTTTATTGCAGAGACAATTATTATTAAGGAAAGGTGCTTGTTTTATACGTTTAAATAGATCTGGTCATTTAAGTAAAAACTGTGATGTTAAACATACCATTAAGTGTTCTAAATGTAACTATTCCCATTTTGAAATTATGTGTCCACAATTAGATAAAAATTAAAATCAAAAATGTTCCATAAAAACTGAGAATTCTCTATCAAGTAACTGCAACAGAACATATATAGTCCAGAGTCATAGAAGTCTACCATCAGTAAATGAAACCAATCATGTCACAGTTGTCTGCAGGTCTTTGATCGGGGGGGGGGGGGGGGAGAATGCCCCAACAGGAATTTCTGCAAGAGCAAGTAGAAGTTGCTGGGAGCAAGATCAGAACTACAAGGTGGATGGTCAAACAGCTCCCAACCAATTTCTGCAGCAGATTTTTTGTGGAATTGGCCATACAAAAGAGAGGGTTGTCATAGAATCACACAACATCCATCAGCACTTCGCATCTTACACCTCTTGTTCTAAATGGCTCATAGTTCTCCCGAGCCTACAAAAGTTTTATCATGAATCTCACCTCACACTTGAAGAAAGAAATTAGATGAAATCTTCATTTATTACAAAGACATTAATGTAAGAGATCAGGAAGTTACAAGTGTGTTGTAAACAAAAAACACTTATAATCTACCCAGCTCGTGAGTGAGTGAATATTAATGTTGCACTGCTCAGCTACATAAATAAAATTGCTTATATGATAGAATTAATTATACCTTGTCAATATATCAATTATTAAATAAAATTTTAAAACAAAAAGTCAATACTTATTGAATTAAGTAAAAAAAAAAAATACTTGAAGAAATCCAGCAACTGCTGAAGCTCCACACTTATCCCTATGCATACCAGCCATCACACCACCAGCTTTAATGTCAGCTCCGCCAGTATCATAAGTGACACCCTATAAAGTAAGATATTTCACTTTTACGACATACAATGCAGTCTTTAATAGAATTAAGAATTCCAAACTTTTAGCTACAGAAATGATGAAAATATGACAACTTGAAAAGAATAAGACACTTATTTTCTGATAAAAAATAGTTTGAATTAAAAATTTTTTAAAATATAAATATATTACATTATTTCAACATTTCATAAAACATTGGACAGTTAAAAATTTACACAATCTACACAATTTTAATATATAGATATATACATAAATAAATTTACTAAAATTACAACATGAAAGCAGAAATATTTTTTTTAAATTAACTTTCAATACTTCATTAATTGTCAATGGTATAAATGCAAAAAATAGTAATAATTTTTTTTTAAAATTATTTTATCTATAAAAATAAAGATTTTTCTATTTTAGAGCACCTGAAAGTTTCAGTACTTAATGATTATTTGAACCATGGTTTAGCACATGCTATACCAAGTTGTTGCCAACATGAATATATATTTTGGCAGTGTTATGAATTTACATAAAACAATTTCTAGGTTAAAATCCATTTGCATAGACACAATAGTTTTTCAGTCAATAAATAAAGTGTAAGATTTCTGCAAACAAAATCTTAGTTCCTGAGAGCCAAGTAATCACATGGATAACTAGTGATACAACACCTCCAACAGCCCATTTCGCCTAATTCCATCTGTATGGCATGACTATTTGATTTGAAAAGCTGTTTCAGTAAACAAATTTCCCTTTTATTAAAAGAAAAAAAATTATTGCTTTTTTATTCACCAGCAACTTTCAGATTTTCATCATTGTAGCTTAATGGTAGAAAAATTTATCTAACAGAATAACAGAGGAAAAGCTGCAGTAAAGTTGACAATATTTGAAAACAACTAGTATAAGTCACAATATTTAAAAATATAGCACCACCTTTTTATAATATATTAATTAGCAAACAATATAAACCAGAATTTGGAGTGTTTCTTATGTGTTGTTGTGCTTGGCTTGATGGTTCTTATAACCAATAAGTAACTGAATTTTTCTTCAAGAAATTCAGATGGCAGAAAATTTCCTAAGGATTTTAAAATAGCTATGAACTTTTATTTCCTTCATCTATATAAATAAAAATGAATGATTGTGTCAGTATGTCTCTTATGCCTTCCTAAATCATTCATCCTATTGCGATAAAACTTTGGGGAATGGTCAGACGCATACCTGCGAAGGTTTCTGAGGATTTTGCAAAAATTGATCCCCAAGGGGCCTTGTGAGGGTTCATAAGAGGCGTTATAGATAATTATTCGGCTTTTTGGACAATTAGACCTACAAACTCGAAATTTGGCAGGGACGTTTCTTTCATGGAGTATAGGACCACTACAAAACAGGTTTAGCAGAAATTGACACCTAGGCTTAAGGGGCATTACATATAAATAATCTCATTTTTTAACTGTTAAATGTACAGACTTGAAAATTTGTAGGCATGTTTCTTTTGTTCAATATAGATTCACTAAGATCGGATTTTATGGAAATTGACTCCTATGGGGGGGGGGGAGTGTTGAGTTGGTGGAACTTATTTATAGAAAAATTTCTGAAAATTGAACTACTATTTACTGTAATGAAATTTTTTATGCATGTTACTTTTGTTGAAAGGAAATCTGCTAAGAAAGAGTTTGACAGAAATCGATTCCTATGGGGGAGTAGGAATCTTTTGCAGCATATTGATAAACAAAATTCCTGATTTCAATCTACTATATCCACAGTAATGAAATTTAGTATGCAGTTGTTGAATTGAACAGGTTTTTTGGACAGGGCTTACGGAAATTGACTCTCAAAGGTCATTACTGGAATTTGATAAAAAAAAATCCTGTTTTTGAACTGCTAGATTTGACATTAAATTTGGTAATCATGTTATTCATATTAAGTAGATATCTATTTAAAATGGGTTTTCTCTGAAATCCACTCGGGGAGGCACTTACAAGAGCATGAAAGATAATTCTACTTCAATTTTAGGAATTATTATTTAGGCATTCTGTTCTTCAAAATCAGTAGGCTAGAGTTATAAGAATATTTTTCAATACAATTGAATTCTTAATGCTAAAATATCAATAATTTATAAATATATAAATAAACAATTTATATTAATGTAACATCATGAAATACCCAACAAAGCGGGCGAGTAAAGACTAGTAATTACATTAAAAAGAACCCATTTGTTAACAATGCATAAAAAAAATTGTAATTACTTTGCCAACTAGCACAACAGTCTTGTCATAAGAACCTTCAGGTTCGTAAGTCAGAAAAATTACACAGCCACTATGTCTTTTAACACCTAAGCAACAAAAATACAGTTAAAGTTTTAAAAATATATGTACATGACAAACAAATTCAGCTTTAATTTTAGTAACAGATAAATTTTTGAAGTTTTTTTGTAAACTTCTTTTAAATTTTAAAATCAGGGTGTTTTTTTTAAAGTTCTTTAAAATTTATATTTCCTTTTCTCATTAACACTTTTTCAAATATATAAATAAATAATTTTAAAAATACATCATAAACAAATATTACTTATTGATATACTATGAGCTGAAATCTGAATATTCTATGATAGATGTATAGATTAATGTACAGCAAGTAAAGTGTTAGTTAATGTCCCCCTTTGAAGCCCAGTGACTGAGTGGTTAGTGCATCGCGCTTCCACACCAAAGGTCCCGGGCTTGGCTAGGTTGACTCAGCCTTTCATCCCTTCAGTGGGTCAATAAATGAGCACCAAGTTTGCTTGGGAACTTAACACTGGGGGTTTCGCAGCATACTGACCGCCTGACCGAACATCTGCTCATGCACCGCAGGGCCCAAGGTCACATATACTGAACTGGGCACAGTAGGCCTTGGCCCTCATGGCTGTTGTGCCACTGAGTTAAGTTAATGTCCCACTTCAGATTTCAATTTGTCAAAAAAATGTTTTTAAAAATCTATTAGCATTCCTAAATAATGAAAAATTTTACAAAATACCGCATTTTGATTGTAAAACTATACATTATTTTAAGTAAATATTAAACATGCCTTCAATTCATAACTAAATTTTAAAAATTAAATTTTTTAATAACACATTGAATTCCTTAAATATATTTATTATTATCTGAAAAATTAAAGGAACTCATTCTACAAGTTTGCTTCATTTTACTATGGATTTTACTGAATAATTTTGTTTTAAAAAGTGTTCCATTGTATGCTATTTTAAAAAGTATTTATTTTTAAAAAGTTATAATTTTGTCAAACCTCTGATATTTTTTATTTACTATTATACACTTGGATTCTAATAAATTCAAATGAAGAAAATGGCACTGATTTATCAAATAGAAGAATTGAGTAATATAGTTTTAGTTTAGAGTAAATATTTAATTTAGGATACAAAATATATGTTGAAGACTTTAAATCCAGGATTCGAGTTATATGATTGAAATACTAATAAATTTTGCTTTTGTTATTAGAAAAACAAGAAAAAATGCTTACCTTTTGCCGCTCGATTTACAGCACCTAGTAAAGGATACTCCTTTTCAATGATTTTTGAGTTGTCAATAACTTCTACTTGAACAGGAGTATTAGCAAATAATTCTTTTACATAAGTAGCAACATTAGGAGCAGCCATACGTTCAGGATCAGATCCACCAATATCACGGCACATAATTCTAAATTAATTTATAAAGGCTATATACACAAATATTGTACATGAATTGAAATCATAAATGTAAAACTAAATTAGCAGAATTAACAAGATATACATCATAATTCAAAACTTTTTTCATTACAGCAGTCATATTTCAGAATTTAAATTACAGCATTTATATATGTATATATATTTATACTTGTGTAATTGGCATATTGAAAAACATTCATACTACCTGAAATTACAAATTTTATCACAAATAATTTTCTTTAGAGCATTGTTTAAAAAAAATAAACAAAATATATCATCTCTTGTAGTTTAAAGTTTTTTAATATTAATAGCAATGAAGATTAGCATTAAAATATAAGAATTCATCAAAAGTTATATGACACACTCGCTTATTACATAGCTGCCATAATTCAAAGAAAAGGTCTGGAATCTAGGCCTCATTATGCATTTACGGTAATCCCTTTATTTAAGAGGCAATTGATCCCATGTAAGTAGGATGCAAAAGAACCATGAAAGTAAGGATAGGTCCTCTTATCTCAAAAGTCATTTAACTCTTACAATGGTAAGAGTAGCTTTAAAAAAAAGCTTTTTAAAAACTTATTAACAATAAAATACACGCTTTTTCATTAACAGTCATTTATTTCTACAGTTAAATATTGCTTAGTTAAAATCTCCATCCCTTATTGAATCTTTTACAGTCATGGTAACTACTTGAGAAAGTGTCTTGATGTCTTTCTTTGACATTTTCATACTATCAGTACTTTTTATGTAAATGGCAAATTCAATTAGTTTATACAATAGCAATATTTTCAATTCTCTCACTCACAGAGACTTAAGTCTGGATAATCGTAAACTTAATTTCTAAATTTACTTAGGTTCTTGTTCTTTTTTAAATCCTTTTAGTAATAGTATTTTGTTTTTTTTTTATTGAGATGCCTTTCTGTCAGTATTAAAAAGTTATTATTGCACAGCACCCGATTTATGTGATAAAATAAATTTTTCTCAGTATTCTGGCAAAAATTTAAGTTTGTTTTTGGTTGTTCAAAAAGTAAATTTTTTTTTGTGAAAATGAAAGAATTTTCATATAAAAGATAAATATTTTGTTAAAGTGGATAAATTTATAAAATGAACAGCATTTTTGTCTTTTCAATAGTAAAAAAGTAGATTATGCTGAAAATTCTGCTTTTCACTCTCCATATTTGAATAGGCCCCAACCAAAAACTACAGCGCAAAATGAATTAGGCATTTTTCCCAAGCAAGCTTTTCTATATCAGCTCTCAAAACATATAATGATAATGCGGATTGAGTGTGAATTTATGGCAAGAAAAAATACAATTAAATCCCCTGTCAGGAAAAGAAGAAATTACTTTCTGAACCCAATATCTAATACTTCATGGTGAGATCTGGATTTTGGTACGTTAAAAGGAATTAAAAAAAAAAAAAAGAATCAATGTAAATAGTCTGTAAATAACATTGTCTTATCACAAAATGAATTTTTTTTATTACAAATGCATTATTAATATAATTTGTGTATAGCAAAACATTGTGAATTGTACAAAATATACAAAATTTATTATTCTTAGTTACTTGATATTTTTCTAATCATATGAAAAGTAAGCTCATGGAATTAATTCTATTATATATATAGAGAGAGAGAGATCAATTTCTTTTAAATCAAACAAGATCAAAAATAAAATTTTAAAAAGCCAGCATACATTTGAAATGAAGTTAAAAAATGATTAATCATATTGAAAACATAATTATTATTAATCTTAAAGATTAAAATAATAATAATACCTGCCCAATTCTATTGACGATAATACTGGAATACTGATAGACCCAAAGCTTGTATAGCCTAAGATTTCAATTTTTGCTGCCTTCTCAGGCACATCTTCCCGTATTTCCAAAGGCTACAAGAGGAAAATAAAAATTAAACTTAAATCAACTAAGATATACATTACATTAAAATTAGTAGTCACAAGTATTGGAAATTGGTATTTTTCTTCTAATGATAAACTTTCGGAAAAAAACATTACTGATAAATGTTTTTTTTTTCTTCAGAAAGAGAACTTACAAATTTTTCTTGAGAATAAATCATGAGAAAATATTGCTAATGACCCATTATTCTGTTTTCATACGACAATGACACAATGGACCAATAAGCATTTTAATCATATCATTGGTTTTCAAGAAATGCATATGTAATCTCAAAAAATATCTTTGTTGTAAAACTTAATTAAATCACATTTCTAAAGAAAGAAAAATTTATTTCAAATCTAGAGAATCGAAAGAAAAGTGTAACTTAAGAAACATTTACCATATTTTCCTGTACATAATCCGCAAAGCATTTATTTTTAAATAAAAAATGTAGCACAATCCACAGCAATTTTTACAAAAAATGATCCAAAATATATACTGCCGATAAGGTAGTGTCAGATAAAATTAAAACATACACAATAATGATTAAAAATACAAGTAATAAATTGAACAGTAAAAAATTCTTATTATGAAACACATTTATTTCATCTAGTAAAATAAAAAAAAAGAAAATTCTATTTTGAATGTTCACTAAATCTATTAATATAATAATTGAAAACTTTCAAAATCTTCTTTATCAGTTTCAGTAATGAATAAATTAATTACATCTTCACTTAACGTATTATTTGAGTCACCAGATAGGAACTTTTCCTTGTTCGAGTCATTTTCATGAACAATATTACATTTCCGAAACACATTTATTGTAGTTTCCGAACATCATTACACACTATCGAAACCCAGATGGAGATATTTTCAATCAATGCATGCTTCAATTTTCCTGTTTTCATAAAATTCTTTTCTCCCTCTCACCATCGGACATTAACTGTTCCCATAATTTCTGAGCTTTCGATTTAAGTATCTGCTAATTCCAATGTCTTAAGCCAGTAATTTCTTTGTCAGTCCTCCAGGTATTACTACAATTTTTGCAGATGCAGACTTCGGAGCATTTTAACATTCACACTGAGAAACTGCTTTCATCAAATCTATAATTAAAAAAGATTTGGGATGATAAAAATTAATTTTTTCGTTTTTTGCCAGATGCTCTGTGTGTAGCCATATCATGATTTCTTCATTCATCCAACCTTTCTCGTTTACGCGAATTTCAACATCCTTAGGACCTTAAATTCTTCCCCTAATTCTCTGACCAGTAAGGTTTTCCTTGACGATAAGCTCTTTTATATAGGTTGCATTTTTTAAAATTAGTCTTGTTTTCTTCCCCACAATCCAATACTTGATACATCGACGTTAAACAATCTTGCAGTTTCCTGATTTCTTACTTTGGTATTTTTTTCTGTGTTAAAAATAAGCTGTGTACTTTACACTCTTTTGCTTCAACATGACGATAAACTTGAATATTTTCAGGACAAAACAGCTCAGATAAAGACAGAATGCAAAATGATGCTAGTGACTAGTAACTGTAATATCTTTTCATGGAACCAAATCTTTCTGAACGTAACTCGACAAAAATGATTGTAGCTGAAATATGTCAACCAAGTCACAAAAGCTTTCTCAGCGCGACATCTGTTATTTATTTTACAAAATATAAAAGGAATTTCTTTCAAAACTTTATTGTAAGCTTTTCTGATGGAGAATGTTTTTTGTCGTATTATCCGCAGTGGTATATGATATGCACAATGAAATTTGAAACTTTAACACATAATCTGCTGACTAAATACTGGAAAATACAACAAAATTCTAATTTTATTAACATGATCAAGAATGAGATAACAGGTTGATGATTAAAAGTTAAAATGCCTTTTAATTTAAATTAATTATTTCCAAAATAATCTTTTTTTTTATTCCAAAGCACTAATTTGATTAAAAAACTGCAGTCTTTCAGGATATTATTAGATATATTTTTTGAATTACATGAATCAAGAAAATTCATGATTAAATTCTTTTTAAAATTTTCATATCAGCTGGCACAAATACATATATAATGAATATTTCAAACAAGGAAACAGTTTAGAAAATTCTTTCACCTCTTCTTATGTCTTGAGTTTTGTTTGAAAAATATTAAGACAACTTCTCTAGGTTCTACTCTATAAAAAATATTCCAATCAAATTTTATATTCTTTGCCCTTTTTAAATTACCTATCTTTACAGTCCAGTTTTCTACATTGTTATAGAAACATGAATTTGTAAAGAATATCCTAATATCTAATGTAAAGTTAAAGTAAAGAATAAAGGGAGGAGAAAATGATCAATTTTATTCAAGATGTATTTATTTAATCATGAAATTATATATACAGACACAAGCCAGCTATCAAATCATCTTTTTAGCTCACAATTCATATTTTCTTTTGAATTTGAATAGCCCTCTCCATAAGCAAGATAAATACTTTCAAAAACGATTCCAATATTTCTGGATGTTTTTCACAGAATTAAAAAAAATTAATTTGCAATGACTTTCAGGATGACATTTTATTTATATATTTGCCTAATTCTGCAATAAGTTCCTAAATCCCCACACAAGAATATCAAATAAAATTTTGCAACTTTCATAAATAACTACAATCTTTATTCCTGTAGTGGAACTATATATAGCAAGGATAACCAATCAGTATAAAAAGCTTAAAAAATAAAATAAAAATTCTAATAAAAAAATGCATTGGCTGTTTATTAATGTCATACTTTAAAGATATTTAAAGGCTTTGGGAACAGACCTCATAATTTTGAACAAAGGTCAACAGACAAAAACAACATCCAAATGGCACTCCACTTTCCAATCTTTCATGCCATAATAAAATGACGATTTTGAACCTTAACAGATATAATATGATCAGTTCCTCTACAAGGCAAGTCTTCACCAGCACTAAAACATGAATCAATAACTTGACTGAGTGAGTGAATATTAACGTCCCACTGTTCAGCTACACAAGGGCTTTTGGGGACGGTCCGCGTAATTTTGAACCATGGTCAAGTGACGCGGACGACACCTGAGCTGGCACCCCCCTCTCCTAACTACCACACCACACCAATGGGAGGACATTTGAGCTCTCGACAGATTTAATGTGCATCGCTCCCCTACATGGCGGGTCTTCAGTGGTACTGGGATTGAACTCATGACATGCTAGCCACGATCCGATGCCTAGACCACTTGCCTACTGCGGCCACTCAATAACTTGACAGAAATGACGCTAGTTAGAAGTTCACGACCATAACTACTGATCCTCTTCATTATGAAGAAGTAAAGTAAAGAAATGGAATATCCAGCACAAAACAGATAATCTGTACTAATAAATTATATAAAAAAAAACTCTACTTTTAAAATTTAATGTATGATAGAAATAACAGTGAAGAACTTACTACATAAATAGCTTCAGCAGCTCCTAGGAGAGAAGCAATATTATACTGCTCATATTTATCAAAACCAATACTACCAGAATCTTCATAAAGAACAGCTAGTATCGGACGTTTACCTCCTGCTTTTAAAAGTCTAGAAAAATTTAACATTGCGCTTTTAATGTTCAGTGATATAAACAAAATTCATACATTTACATTAATATGATAGTTAAACTTGAAAAGAATATCAAATAAAATGTTTTTATAACATTTTTAAAAAAATTCAAATTACATATAAAATTAGAATTGATTAAATAATAATATTTTCAGCTTAAATTAAGTACTTTACCTTCTGATACCTTTATTAGAAGCTTCAATAAATCTACGTGCATCATCATAATGTCTATCTAGAGGACCAGTTGGACTATACACCTACAAGACAAAATTATAAGAGTATGCTTTATATATATATATAGATGCTCTTATCTTAAATACTTTCAAGACTTGGTTAATAATTTGCTGTATGAACATAGTTTACAAATATGAATCATACAGATGACATGTATGAATAATTTAGATATAAATACAGAATTCCTACAATAAAGGTATTTATAATAGATTCATAACAAATAAAATAATAACTTTCAATAAAAATCTAAGTTGAAAAGGCAAAAGGAACTTTTTTCACATGAGGGATAGTCGATATATTACAATACAAAAACATTTTGAAGAATAAATTAGAAAAATAAAGGAAAAAAATCAGCAGCTGTACCTGACATAAAACTACATTTGTTCACTGTTCTGGAAATCAGAATATAATACTGAGAAGAATAATTTTAGATTTTGATTTTATTGTGAATGTTACTCTAACTAAATTATATATCATATAATAAAGTGTATGAATGCATTATAATTTTGTTTATTACTGAAATATTGATAAGTATTTAACTGTCAATCTAAATCAATAAAAAAATCCCTACTTGAATTGGATATCACCTTGCAGATCTTAAATTATCTTTGACGAGATTATTAAAATATTTCATTACAATTATCTTCATAACAGTAACTGCAATTTGGAACAGGAAATATAATATGATTTTATTTTAGGATATTATGGAGAGAGTGATTGGAACATATATCATGCTGTAACATAAAAAAGTTTTGCAGCAATCATTCTTTTACTAGCTGTATGGCCCAACATTGCACAAGCTTTCTCCAGTATATAAATTTCCCTTTCCCCTCTCAATATCAGCACTTCCAGGGGTAGGTGCAATTCCTATATTTATATGCCATTAAAATTATATTTTTCAAAATTTCTTTTACTTCTTTGCTCAGTTGGACAGGTTCCTTTCCCCTCCATTTTGCACGAGCTTTTACCGAGCATATAACTTTATCCCCATGGAAATTTCCCTTTTTTCTCTTGACTCCAGGACTTCTGCATGTGCTCACACACGATGTGAGTGATTTCAATATTAATGTCATTAAAATTCCCTTTTTTCAAATTTGTTCCACTTTTCAGTGGCATAACAGAGAATATTAGGGCTCCCCTACAAACTCAGGTCCAAACAAGTACTTAGTGTCAGTCAAGCTCCAAGCTTGAGTCAAGCTTCAAAATTGACTAATTTTATAAAAAATTCTAAAAAATGCAAAATATTGTTTTTTGGCAAAAAAAAAAAAATTATACAGTATCATGGTGAAATAAATAATCTTTCCGATTTTGTAATTATATTTTGTCTGATTTCAAAAAGAAAAGAAGGATCGTAATTTTAAAAATGACTAAGTAGGAACTCCTGCTTGCTTCCTTCGGAAAGCAACTTGGTGCAATAAACACACAGAGGTAAATTAATTATGCATTTTAAGATTTTCAACTAATTGCAATATCAAAATTTGAATCGTCAAAATGGCTTCCTCAGATCATTTCACATCTTTTGGTACCTTTGACATGTTTTAGCTTTCAGTGGTTCATAAGATAGCCTCACATATACACATGTTTGTTTACCTATGAATCTTAATAGTGTAGATTGCCACCTTCACAATTATTCATGAAAAAAGCAGAAGTGTTCAAAAAATCGTAATAATGAAGTCAAAATGTTCTTTTCCATAAAATAAGGCATTATAAATGTGTATTTAGTCACATTTCATTTTAATTTTTTCATCTAGCTGTTTATTAAAATTGTCTGTAGAATGGATGCATAATATGCTTTCTACAGGTAATATGCTGAAGTTTGCCATACAAAACAAATACAAAGATATATGTATTTTTTTCATAATTAAAAAAAAATTTAATTATTTTTTACAATGCGTTTTTAACATTGAATTATACAAGCAATTTAAATTACAGCAAAAGTTTCATTTCTAAATAATGTAATTTCATTGTGATGAAGTGGCATCTAGTTTTTTCCAATACTGTAGAAGACAGACACCCTTAAATCAATAAAATTTTGTTTAAAATTTTTATAAAATTTGCAAATTGGAAAACATTTATTTAAAATGTTAAATTCACTGAAGCTTTAGAGTAAGGAACAAAGGAGAAAACATGGAAAGAAACCTTTTCTAGAGAAAAGGTCAAGTTTCATATAAAAAAAGCACAATTTTGTTAAAAATTATCTAATTTTTAGTTACAGAATAGAAGTTTCTTAACTGATATTACCTTTTCTAACAAAAGATAAATATTTTTTTTTAACTTAAAAAGAAATACAGTTATTTATTAAACAGAAATCTTCTCATTTGGTGTCTTTACCAGCTTTTAAATTGAGACATCCCAATTTTTTTAAAAATATATTCCAAGTCTCAATCAAAGGTGAAATACCAAATTATTCCAGATTTGCAAAGTATGCAAAATAAGTTACTAGTGAACATTAATAGTATTTATAAATTTGCATTTACAAAGTATATGATGTAAAAATAGTCTATTTATATAATATTATGAAGCTATGGATTATACCAGTGATTCCCAAAGTGGTCTATATGGACCCCAGGGGTCTATGATGACCTGCAAGAGGCAGCGAAAAAATAATTCGGGGGTCCATGAGGTGTAAATGGGGGTCTATGATAGCCTAAACCAGATTGCGACTTTAATTTTAATAGAAAATCTAATAAAGTGTAAACCATATTTATCTATTTAACAGCTTTATTTACTAAATTAACTGGGGTTAATTTGCAATTACAAGGCATCAGATGCATTTTTTATAAAAAAGTCCATCACATTTCAGTGTTTCTTGCCAGAATCAAGCTAAAGGAGTATAAAACTGGACATCATGAATTTTAACAGTTTCTCAATTTGTCACAATCTGCCAGAAAAATGATGTTTTAACCTATGTTCAACATTTAAATGCCTTTTACTCAGGTTTTGAAACTAGGTTTGAAAATGCTTTGACCATGGTAATATCACAGTAAGAAATGAATTCATGTTGTCACATGAAAAGAAAAAGCAAAAAGAAAGTAATGTCTGATTACAGAAAGGAACTTATTTTAATAACCCTAACGAAGTTCTTAAAGTTAAGTTTAGAAACGAATGTTAGCAGTTTTGGCTTTAAAACGATATACCTGTTATTTTTTTGAATTATGAACATCTTAAGAAAGTTTTTAATTGCCTTTCCTAGAGAGGAGGAGTTTCAGCATGGTTGCCAATCTCCAAAATAAAAACAGAAAGAAAAATAAAAGAAAGATTGGATACTACTAACCGAGGAGATTGAAGGTTAAACCTGAAAAGATTGATGCCAAATGTTAAAAATGTGCTATTGTGAAGCACCAGATTCATCCTACGCATTAAAAACATTTGTTTGTTGCTCAGTTATTTAAAAAACAATTATTTTATACATTAAATTAAAATTTAATTAATTAATTCACATGCGTTTCTTTAAATACGCTAACTAACTCCAGTTAGAAACATAAAACTTTTAAAGTTAAGTAGTGCTATAGCAGCTGTCAAAAAAACATTTAAGTTGATAAATTTGCAAAAATTTAATATTAGGTAACTACACAAAACCGAAAAACATGGTAAGGGGTCTTTGATACAAAAAAGTTTGGGAACCTATGGATTATACAATAAACAATGATTATGATTACAGAGGAAGAAGGTTTAACAAATTCGAAAAAAAATGGAAGTCCTTGTTGAAAATTAAATTAAAATGTTAATATTGATAAAAATTATTCATAGAACAAATTGTCAACCCTTGAATTCTTTTGTAAAATTAAGACTTTGCATATTGAACTTGGCTATTTTATATACACTTAAGTAAAGAAAGCCTCTCAATAAATTAATAGAAAAAGTAAAAACCATAAAAAAATTTTGGTTTAAAAAACATAAATAATCACAAACAGTTAAAAAAAGCCCTATTACATAAAAACTATTAAAGAGTTTGGAAAAAGCATCTTAAAGAAATGCAGTCATTGTAATCAACTGTAACACAAACACAAAAACTGACAAATAAAATTTTTAAAGAGAAAACAAGTGCACACACTATAATTAGAAATATCATCTAAAAATTTGATATATTCTATTAAATCATCATTATATAAATGTTAGAAATTATATATTATAAGTTTTCAGAAAAAGTACATATTTCCCCTATTTTTAGAAAGTATTTTTTAAAAAAAAGCTGTATGTACATATTTTCATAACAAAATAAAAAATTTGATATACAGAATCAATAGAAAATATATAAAATAAAAAATAGAAAAATATCTTTAAAAATAAGAAAAACTTATAACATAAAAAAACCAAGATACTTAAGTATTATACTGTCAACCAATTTAACTAAATCAAAAGATGTTACTCTTTCAAAAGAGTCACCAAATGTTGTCATCTTATTGTGATAGAACATGCGTGAGCGAATGAGAAATACATTAACTCCACACTATAAAGCAACACAAGGGTTACTGGCAATAGATCTCATAATTTTGAACCCTGGCCAAGTGAAGGAAAGGACACCTTTTCTAATCAACACACCAATAGGAGGACATTGAGCCTTGAGAGATTTAACATGCATCAGACCAATCAACATGGTGAATCTTAAGTGGCACCAGGACTTGAACTTGTGACATGCAAGCAAAGAGTTCAAGATCATAACCACTAGGCACACGTTAAATAAATAAATAGTGGCCATGTAGTTCTCTGTTGGCTGCATATCACAGTATTTGCCATTGTCTTTTGATCTGACAAAATTGATTGATGATACTTTGTAAATACCAAAATATCATGCACTTAGAACATATTTACTTTCAAAAGGCAACTAAAACAACAAATTAAAGGCAGGTATTTTTTGTGAAGAAATCATCACATTAAAAAACTTTCAGACGTACCAGTTTTTTAATATTCTCATTTCCAGAAATATTTGGGCTTAGAAATGTTTCTACATCTTCAAAAGCTGAGTCATACTGAAAAAAAAACATTTAAAGTCAGCACTTTTTCTTTCTTTCAAATATAATACAGAATATGTTTGAAAACAAAAGGAAACTTAAACAAATTTTAAAAAATCCAAAATAATTCTAAAATTACAAAATAATTACCTGTTTTTGATGCTTTAGAAGTTGTAGATAACCATTTAAGAAACTGGATTCTGGAAGATTTATTTTAGAAACATCTGATGACACAATTACAATTGAATCAAACTTTTGCTTAGCATTATCGAGAGGAGAATCCAACTTTATTAGAACAGGATTTTGAGACCTATAAAATTTTTAAAATGTAATGATGCTTCAACCCAAAAATTATAATACATAAATATTATTATTTATCTTTAAATGAACTTTACCCAATGTTTTACATGTATAGGTCGGAATATAAATAAGCTATAATAATAAAGCTGCATAATTTATGACTTTTTTTTTCTTCAGCAGCACTACAGCCTGTTACAGGCCAAGGCTGTATCTGTAAGCCTCCTCCATCTGACTATTTGGAGCGATAGATTACCAGCAGTTGACTCTCAGACTGCTAAGATCTCTCTCAACAGAATCAACCCACCTGGTGCACACACAACTAGCCTTTATAGATTTGAAAATATCCAGTTCTTTAAATTTGCTGTAAATTTCATAATTATATTGTATTCTATAGACATCATTTTGCTTAACTGCACCAAAGATCTTGTGCAGTATTTTCCTCTAAAAAATCAGCAGCTTATCTTTTTCAGATTTATTTAATAGCCAGCACTTGCTGCCATATAAAGCAATTGGTCCAATAAAGGTTTTGTATAAGTTGAGTTTTATTTTGACTTTATTACATTTGGCTTTTCAACCCATAGAAACATTTATTTGCCATGAGTAGCCTATTATTTACTTCAAGCTTTGTATCATTAGTATTACTAATGACAATTCCAAGATACTTAACCTGCCATTAACACTCATAAGTAAAATTATTAATTTTTGAATGGGATACAAGTCACAGACTGTGTTACAGCCAAAAAATAAGTTTTCTCTTGGTTATAGTGAGACCCCTTTTTGAAGACTCCTCAAAGGAGACAAAAGCATTGATAACTGCTTGTTTTTTTCTACCTATGATATCTATGAGAGGACTAATAATTGTACAGTTCTATTAAAAATTATATCTCCGGTGTTTACATTAGAATCTCTAACAGCTTTTTCAAATTCTATGTTGAATAATATACAAGCAAGAGAATCTCTCTGTCTCAGACCTCATTGAGTATTAAAAAAAATGCCTCTAGAAGTCTGAGTTCATCTTTACTCTACATTAAATTTTTTTCAAAGCTATCCTAGTGTGATTAATCAATTTTATGACAACTCTCATATTTTGTTAAATTTTGCATCACTGAAACATTTATGAATAGGTATATTTTTGAGAACTCAATGCAGTTTATGTTTTTTGTAAAACTATAGAACAGACAAAAAAAATTATACAAAAAAAAACATTGTTTTTTGGGGGGGAGGGGAAAAGGTAATAAAGAATTAATACAAGAAATTTCAATAATGAACGTTAACATAAATCTTAAAAGATTTTTCTAAGACTTCTATTCAATTAAATTAAAATTTAATTTAAACAATTTTTTTCAGTTACAGATAAAAAAAATCCTCTAACAAACTATAAAAAATATCCGACAGCTGCATTAATGCGCCCGGTCGCCAACCGGTCTTTTGTTTAATGTTAAGCAAAGTGATTACAATGACATTGGTGGAAAAATTAATGTATTAAAGTATGCTGTATTAATCAAAAAATCATGGAAAGCGAAAAATAAATGTGTTAAAGTATGCTGTATTAATCAAAAAATCATGGAAAGCGAAAAATAAATGTGTTAAAGTATGCTGTATTAATCAAAAAATCATGGAAAGCGAAAAATAAATGTGTTGAAGTATGCTGTATTAATCAAAAAATCAAGGAAAGCGAAAAATAAATGTGTTAAAGCAAGCTATATTAATCAAGAAAAGCGAAAAATAAACGACATATGATCATAAAGTTTGAAAAATAATAAATTTTTTTTTTAAATCACAAAAAAGTTACCAGAAAGAAAAAGGGGCATTGATTCTTGATGCCATGGCAGCTCTTAGGTTTTACGAAAATCTTTCAATTTCGCACGAAGAGAAAGCCGTTAGGGGGGCGACCAGCTTTGGATAAAGATAACTTATTGCTTGCTTGCACAAATTCAAGAGGTGTTGCCTTGGCACGTGCCGGTAAATTTGATGCAATACAAATCACGTGTATAGTGTATTGACACAAGCGTCTAGCTCTCTCTTCAGAAACTGGTTTACTCCCTGATCACCTGCGCATGTCTTTGCGCAAGTGATAAATGAGTCTGACTTGTTGACACTAGGAGGGAATGGGGGGGGGGGACAGAAAGTTTTGGTAATTTCTTTGTATGTAATGTTTAAAAGCGCCATTACGATATGTGATCTATTTTCGCTGAAATTTTTTGACAGTTCACCGCGCAAAAAATCAACGCAATCAATGGAATTAACAGAGTGAAATGAAACAAACGTCAACGTCATTCAAAATCAAAACTTTAATACGATCATTATTTTTTTTTTTAGATATCTTTTCTCCAAAAACCAAATCAAAAAGCATTTTTCTTTTTCATTTCCTGTAATCCTTGCGACGAGAGATACTTTTCTTTAGCGGGTTTTCTTTTTAAACCTAAATTACTAACAAATAAAACAAAAGTCAAACGGAGAATTGGATAAAATGATAGGAAGATACAAAAATTCATCACTGTTATTATTATAGTATATTTTACATTAGCTGTAGGGAGAAAAATAAATTATAGTTTGAAAAAAAAACTCAAAAACACGCTCTTATACTGAATCGAACTAAAAAGTTAAAAAATAATTCTTAATAAAGAATAAAATGATTTACGAGAAAATGAATGTCATTGGGGTAAAAGCGTGGGGGTACTTTGTACTACATTTTTACACTAATTCAGATTTTCGGAATAGAAGTTAGAAATTATAACAATTCATACATTTATAGAACACCCCACGCTTTTACCTCAATGACATTCATTTTCTCGTAAATCATTTTATTCTTTATTAAGAATTATTTTTTAACTTTTTAGTTCGATTCAGTATAAAAGCGTGTTTTTGAGGGGTTTTTTTCAAACTGTAATTTATTTTTTATTTTTTAGTTCGAACTACAATAAAAGCATGTTTTTTAAGCTATCATTTGTTCATTGTTGAATTTATCCTTGAGTTTGATATTTGAAGCTGGAATTACGTGGCTGTGGAATTAGTCTTGCTCTTCAATGGAAAAATTATTAACGGGTCGGAAGTGTATTTATTCTCTCCGTTTCGAGGCCTCGGATGAGTCCCGTATCGTTATATTAGATTCCGTCTCTTCTGAACAGGTCAAACAAATAAAAGTGTGTTAAGAAGGAAAAATTCGAATAAAAGAAAAATTTTAATGTACCGTGTTTTTATAACAGACTAAAAACTATAAAATTCCTCCTTTTCGTTTTTGTTTTCTTTTCTCACATTTTCATGCACTATCATCCACTTCTGAGCTATGGTCCAAATTTCAAGTCTCTAGCTCCTCGGAAAGTCACACAGTTTAAAATAAATTACAAAATTCCACCCGGACAGACGTTAAAGAAAGCGAGTTAATAAAAGCATGATAATATTAAGTATCAATCGTTTTTTCACCTTTTAAACGTGTTCCTTTCATGTTAATTCGTATCATCATTTCTAAGCGTATTGCTTTATAAAAATAAAAAATATTTAGCAGTTAGAACGCAAATTATTTTTTTTCACATGCTCGAGCCTTTTTTTTTATTTTCATTTTCAGAAAAATGTTTATATTATGATTAGAAATTGCTAACACACACACACCCTCCACTTTCCTCAGATATAGCAAACTTCTTTTGTTTGTTTTATTTCTTTTAACCGCAAGTGTATTTTATACTTGCATATATAATTAGCGTTAAATTCAAAACACTTTAGGGTTACACCTTATTCTTTTAGTCGCCAAATCTGGAAATGATGTACGAAATTAGTCGCCATGTCTGAAAATGGAATATGGAACTAGTCGCCAAATTTAAAAATGATATATGCAATAAGTCGCCAAATCCGGACATGAGATATGGATTTGTCGCCAAATCTGATTATCCTTATTCCTGATGATCCTGAAAAGGACAATAGAACAAAATTATGAAATTATTGTATTGTCATCGGTCCTTGACAAGTGTGCGAAATTTCGAATGAATCCGATCTTTTTAAGTGGGTAAAAATCGAGTTCTAAGATTCCGTTACATGCAAGTGAAACTTATAAATGCCTGTTAAAAAGACATGATTTACTTTTTGGGAAGTAGCAAAATAACACATTGCCCCCCCCCCCCGTATCTCATTTTCATTTAGCGAAGTCGTAAATAACGTACGTCTGTTATGCTGTTTTCAAGTAAAATGGTATTACGATACTTGGAAAAACATAGAGAGCGTTTTAAATGATTATTTGGTCTAGATTTATGAATATTCAATCAAATGAAGCATAATGAGAAGAAAGTATAATGAAATATATTAGTTTTTTATTTTTTTTATTTCTTTTTTTAAAAAAAAGAAACGAGTCTTACAGTAGTCGCATATGATGTGTAACATCTGACTTGTTATCGTGGTAAATACGCAATAGTGACTTTAATCCTGAAAAAAATGAATCGGGTATGACTGGAAATAATTTTCTCTCGAATAATTATATCTTTAATGAAAATTTCATTTAATTAACACAAGGAGTAATGCAGTTTTTTAACAAAAATATTTATTCTTGTTCGATTTGGGGAAGAGCGGAGACAATAGATTTATGAAAACTAAAGTATGACACATATACTTGTGATTTCAAAGTATTTAAAAATCGTTGAAAAACGGCGTCGATAACAGTACCACTCTTAGTTGTCGAAACATTTCGATTTGTATTCATTTCGAGGTTGAGTTCATCTTTCAGAAAAGCTATGAACGGCTCAGCTTCTGGCAAATTGAAGTTAACGTTAAAATCATCACTCACAAAATCATGGAGAGCGAGTGATAGTTTTTTTTTAAAAAAAGAGCAGAACCACCTTCGGTATACGGTAAAAGTGCAAAACGCAGGAAATCTTTAATTTTTTTTAACTGTTTGATTCGGAGAAATGTATGCGACCATTAAAATGACTGTTTGTCCATTTTCAAATAAGCATTCTGCCGCACATATGCCCCCAATATATTGCCTAACACTACCCAGAGCTATGTAACAATCTTTTATATTTATATCTCAATTATGGGAGAAATTATCGCAAGTTCGACTTGCTTGGTGGTCAAGGTGCGAGGTCCCCGGTGCGTGGCAACACCTGGCCCATTGGTTGTTTACGCCACTGTACTTTATTAAATTTATATAAGATTTTTTTTGTTACATATCTTAAAACGTTTTTAAATAAAACTATTGAACTCAGTCGGAAATAAAGAACTGTTTTGAAATATATCAGGAAAGAGAATAATTTAAATAATATTACACTATTCATTCCATTATTCTTATAAATTTATCTTGTCATTAAACTGTTTAAAAAAAGGATTTTGATGCAATTTAATATTGAGAAATATCACAGAAAACTGTTTTGAATGAATAGAAATATCTATATATATAAAGCAGAAAAGCGACTCACTGACTGACTAATCACGATATCTCTGGAACTATTCAACCTACAGACTTGAAATTTAGTAGACATGTTCTTTTCATAGAGTAGACATCAGCTAAGAACGGATTTTCTGAAATTCGAAACCTAAGGGGCGTTACGGGAGTTTAAGGGGCAATAAAAATAATTGTTTCCAAGTTTAAACTACTCAATGTACAATTTTGAAATTGGGTAAGCAGATTCCTTTCATACAGTAGAGATCCACTACAAAATGAGTTTGGTGAAAATTGACCCCCAAGTGGCGCTGCAGGGGCTTAGGGGGCGTTATAGATAATTATTTCCATTTTTAAACTATTTGACGCACTGTCTTTAAATTTGATCTCAATAGATTCCTTTCGTAGAATAATGATCAGTTACAAAACGGGTTTTGTGAAAACAGACTTCTAAGTGGCGTTGCGGGGGATTAAGGGGCGTAATAGATAAATATATCCGTTTTTAAACTACTTCACCTACCTGCTTGAAAATTGCTAGGAATGTTTCTTTCATGGAGTAAATATCCGCTACAAAATGGGTTTTGGGAAAATTGACCCCCAAGGGGTGTTGCGGGGGCGTTATAAATTCCGATTTTTAAGTTATTAGACGTACAGTCTTGAAACTTAGTAAGCAGATTCCTCTCATAGGTTAGAGATACGCTACAAAATGGGTTTCATGAAAATTGCCCCCAAGTGGCGTTGCGGGACTTAAGGGGCGTTATAGATAATTATTTCCATTTTTAAACTATTAGACGCACAGTCTTTATATTTGATAAATAGATTTCTTTCATAGAGTAGAGATCAGCTATAAGAAGGTTTTGTGAAAACAGACCTCTAAGTGGCGTTGCGGGGGCTCAAGTGGCGTTATAGATAATTATCCCCATTTTTAAACTGTTAGACGTACAGTCTTGAAATTTGATAAGCAGATTCCTTTCGTAAAGTAGAGGACTGCTACAAAATGGGTTTCGCGAATATCAACTACCAAGTTTAATTTCGGGAGATTAAAAGGCGTAATCGATAAATATTTCCATTTTTAAACTATTTGATCATCCTGGTTGAAAATTGGTAGGCATGTTCCTTTCGTGGAATAGAATTCCTCTAACAAAGAGTAAAACAAAAATTGATCCCTAAGGATGGTTGCGAGGTGTCAAGAGGAAGTTACAGAAAAAAATTCCTGTTTTTAATTGTTAGACCCATATACTTGAAATTTGTTAAGCATGTTTCTTTTGTTGAATAGGGATCCACTAAGAATGTATTTTAAGCAAATCAAGTTCTGGGGGGGCGTGCAGGGTGTTACTGGGACGTATTGACAAAAAAATTCTTTTTTTCGAGCTACATGGACTATAATAGTGAAATTTGGTTTCCATTTTTCTTTTGTTGAATTGAAATCCGCTAAGAGCGGTTATTTTGGAAAACAGCTCTCAACGGGATTACGGGGATATTGATAGTAAAACTTTTGTTTTTTTCTGTTAGATTTAGACTTGAAATTTGGCTTGCATGTTCATTTTACGGAGTAGAGATCCACCGAAATTTGGTTTTGTGGGAATCCACTTGGTTTTTGGGTTACGAAAGAGCAAACATCATTCTATACTTCAATTTTAGAGATTTTTAGAAAATACAAATAAGATGAGTTCTGCCCTTTTTTTTTTATCAACAGGTGACAGTTAAAGGTATAAGTATATTTTTCAATACAATCGAATTCTTAATGCTTGGACTTAGATATCAATAGATTATACATATATATAAGCAGTAAAAATTTATAAAACATCATGAAATACCCAGCGAAGCGGGCGGGTAACGGTTAGTATATATATATAAAGGTTTCTGTCTTAACTAAAACTGATATTTTTATAAAATTAATTACTGTACAAAAATCAGAGCGTACCAAATTAACTGCAAAGCCAATGTTTAAAATATTGTTGGTGTGGTAGGTGTTGAAATGAGTAGGAGTGTCGGGGGCGATAATATCCAATGCAGACCCATCGACCCAATTACAAAGAATATTACCGTTTCTGTTTGTTCTTCCTGGGTTCCAACTCGGGTGTTTTGCGTTAAAATCATCAAACAGGAAGGTTTTGTTGCTGTGTGTGAGGATTGCATCGAGTTCCGTTGTATTAATGGAGCCGTGTGGAGGTCTGTAAATGCACGCCACAGTAATTTTACTGTTGTTTCCTAATTGTATGATAACCGATGTATTTTCAAATGTGTTTGTAACATTTAGAATGGCGTAGTGTTTGATAGAATTTATGACGAAGAGGGCCGTCCCTCCACCTCTGTGTGTTAGCCGGTCACTTCTGTGACAAGTGTAGTTTGGAATGCTAATTCGGTCCGATGGACGATGTGTTTCTTGTATCCCGATTACGTTGGGATCATAATCTACTATGCATTCTTTCTCAATTCTTCTAAATTATTTCTTAAACTATTGGCATTTCAGCTAAAATACCTGAGAGTTACTATTACCGTTACTATTGAATGTTGTTTAGAGTTTAGTTTGGAGTATGGACAGCATTTGTCCCCACTACTGCATCATCTGGGCCATTTGTGTCATGACTTCCTTGGCATCCAGTGACTCGTTGTTCGTGTTCTTTTTAACTGCAGCGGAGTATAGTTGAGGTTGTGTGGAGGTTTGCTTACGCGCCACCGTTCACTCTTGCCAGACGTTTTTCATGGGTTGTTTTTTGTTGATGGGGTTCCTAGGGCATCCTGAGAAATTTGCAGGGTGTGGGCTGCTGACATTTGCACACTTAGCTGGGGATTTGGCTGACTTGGTGCAATCGGAGGTGAGATGGCCACCTGAACATTTCAAGCACTTCGGTGCTCTTTGGCAAAACCGAGAGTAATGAAAAAGCTCCTGACAGCCGTAGTGCGAGTTGCCTGAAAAGCGAGGGATTATGAATAACTTTGGGTGCGGCACCGGCCAATCGGGTTGCAGCCTCTCGGGGTGAGAGGGGCGCTTGAAAGTGAAGATTGGAATAGTAGGAATTTGGAAAAAAATGCTTAGCAAAGAATGTTTCTAGGTCTATTAAAAAGAGGGTTCAGGGGGGTATTTTTCAATTCTTTGGATTGCTCTATTGTCATGGGTGTCAATATTATTAAACAAGATATCAATCATTGGCATGGCCAAGTAATTTTAGCGCGTTTTTCACATGTTGTATTTTACAATAGGAAAATTCTTGAAAACTATGGAAAAATTTAAATATGATTCAGCTCATCTAGGACACAAATGCGACCAAATGCCGAAAACCCGAGGTCAATAGGTTGAGAAAAAGGTACGACAAAATATGGCACGAAGACGAAATTTACGTCCTAATAGCGTTTTTGTTCCACTACGTGAAAAACGCGCTAAAAGTTTGATAGCGATCTATTTTAATAACCTCTCTGAAGGTTTTAAGATTTAGAGAAAATCTGATATGTTCATTTCGGATGAACCAAACTGCTTTTGTGATGGTACGAATAATCATATTTTGAGCTCTTTCTATGATATTTATATTCGAGCAGGCTGCATGGCCTCAGATTGGGCAGGCGTAGATGAGGGTGGATCTTAGGATTTGCGTATAAATAAGCATTGTTTCTGAGATAAAAATGATTTTCGGGAAATTAGTGGGTAGATTTTAGCCACGGAAATTCTGAAATTTTTTCGTAATCGTGTGATGTTTAAATGCGAGTCTTTTATCTTAAATGACACCAAGGTACTTGGTGTTTTGAGACCAGGGTATGTGGGTGTTGTGTAAAAACAGATCTGGTGGTTTCTTTTTAATGTGACGAGAAAAGAAGACGGCCTCCGTTTTGCCTACATTAAGGGCAATTTTCCAAGTGGGGAACCAATCTTCTAGTCTAGCTAGGTGTTTGTGCAGTGTGCGTGGGTTATTGTTTTTAAATCATTGTTCTGTGCCAGGATTGCCGTGTCGTCGGCGTACATGCAAATTGTCGAGAAGCTTGTTCTAGGGATATCATCGATATAGATGTTAAAGAGTGTAGGAGAGAGGATGGCCCCTTGTGGGACTACCGCATTGATGTTTTTCAGAGAGGAATAGCAGTGATTAACAAGGACTGCAAAGTTTGTTTTTTAGGAAGGAGTTAATTATTTTGATTAGATATGGGGAGGGGGGTGTTAGTTCTGATTAATTTATAGAGAAGGCCTGTGTGCCAGACTCTGTCGAATGCTTTCTGGATGCCGAGGAAAACTGTCCCATTTGACTATTTTCAGCGAATCCGGTTTTCACGTATTCCACCACACGCAGCAGCTGGTGTGATGTGGAAAGATTGGACCTGAAGCCGTGTTGTTGCGGTATAAGATGTCGTTTTGCATAAGATGATCATTAAGTCTATTTAAAATTACTTTCTCAGTGATTTTGCTGAGGATTGGTAGGAGTGAAATTGGACGGTACGAGTCGGTCAACGTGGGGTCTTTACCGGGCTTTAAAATCGGTACTACAACTGTGGCTGTTTTCCACGACTGTGTGTAGTAGTCTATTTTTAAAATGTTATTTATTAGATCTGTTAGTTGAAAGATGATAGTCATGGGGAAATTTTTTACCATTTTATTAGTTATGCCTCCTCGCCCAGGGGCTTTTTTGATTTTAATATGTTTAATGTAGTGGAGAAGTTCAGAGGGTTTTGTGTTAGTTGAGGTATCGTCGAAATTGTTGTCGTTGATAAAGAGCCTATCGACAAGCCTCGTGTGTTTGGTGTCATTTTCTGGGTTGGAAATGTTGTTTAACTGAAACTGGTTTTCTAGCGAATTTGCTAGTTTCAGCTTTCTGTTGGTCTGTATAAGCAATGCCGGTGGGGCCTGTCAGGGCCGAGATGGGGGATCTCTTCTTCCTGACAAAGAACAGAGAGAGCAACCGACTGCTCCGAGCTTTTATACTGGCGGTGAAGGTCGTGATTGGATGCAAATGCGCGAGCAATTAGATTACAACTTACATATTTAACTGCAACCTTGAAAAGCCACGTAATAATAATAATAAAAAAAACAGCTCATGTTTTCAAAACTTATTGCAAGAATCTAATTTTTTTTTTAAAACTCAGACAAAAAATTAATCACAGAATCGGAAAGATCCTTTATTTCGCCACGATTCGGAACAGGTTTTTTTTTACAAAATAATAATATTTGTATTTTTTACAATTTTTTTTAAATGAGTCAAAATTGATACGCTTTTATGAAAATGTCTAAATTGTTGCGCATGAATTTTTTTTCGTTTAAATGAATCGACATTTCGTACTAAAACAGCTCATGCCTTGCTCTTTTGGAATCAGTCACTTAAAAAATAAAACACCAAAAACTTTTTTTAAAACTAAAGTTTAGCTAGAGTCTTGCTGCAAGACTGTTCGAAATGAACCTGAAAACAACCTAGCAACAATGATGCGTTGAACAGACTGAGAAACCTGTCTAAAAGGTAAAAAATAAATTATAAGTAAAAAAAACTTTTATTTAAACGCGCTAAAAAGAAAAAACTTTTTTTACTATCAACTTATAACGTCATTACACAATTTATATGATATAAAAGCTTGTCGCAAGATTTAACTCTGCAGATAAACAAGTAAATTAAATAACTTGATCAGATTGATTTTAATTTGCAAAAATTTCAAACTAAGCAAATAAGAGTACTTTAATTTCGCGAAGAGCTATTATATCATAAATTGTGTAATGACGTTAGAAGTTAATAGCAAAAAAAGTTTTAAAGGAAAAGTTTATTTTATTCTTTTTAGCGTGTTTAAATAAAAGCTTGTTTTTAAGAAAGTTTTTTTACTTATAATTTATTTTTTTAAAATCTTGTGAGAAATTTAGAAACAGAGAAAATCAAATTTTAATTTTTTGCATTAAAATAAATATTTTTACACTTTAAATGCATCTATTTCATATATTAAGGCTTCTTTTTCCATAAAATGTTCCTGCATATTTTTTTTTCACATTCTGTGTCTTAGGAGGCTTTTTTGTGAGAGATATAGACAATTTTCACTCTCGTTATTCATGTCTAGAAATAGAAATAGCAGCAAAATATTTATTTTAAAATAAATTTTCATTATATCTAGACGATTAGCTCGTCCATCATAAAATATCAATGTTGCTTCATTTTAGACCAATATCAATTGTTGTCTTGTAAAATACTGATATTTTTGGTCAGTAATTCTAAGCTATAAAATTTGTCAACCTCATCACTTGACCTGGATTTAAAAGTACGAGGTGAGCTGCCAACAGACCTCATGTTGCTTCTATGTGTGAGATACCCCCTGATGAAACAAATCAAAAAATTCCAAACAGAACCTAACGAAAGATCTGTTTCTTTACAATTTTCTAAGGGTCAAGTATTTTTTGACAGCTACATTTTTTAGCGCTGAGAGCGTAACTATGTAACATTAATTTCGTAAAATGTTTTTGAAAATTCGATTTTCAGAAGGGTCAAAGGTACTATGCTCTTTTAAGGTATGCAGTCAATCACATTAAATTTTTTTAATCAACAAATTTCACAGATCAGGATGAACAAAAGCGTTTCTGAAAAATGCATTTAATATATCTTAAAAACAAGAAATTAGCTTAAAATTTTTTTCATTCATTTAACTTATAATTGTAATATTTAGCTCCATTCTGTTTATGTGAGCTCTAAATTGTTTTACAACATCTTTTTCAATGGAGAGTGTAAATATAATTCAATGAGCTAATATCACTTGTTTAATACTTAAATCCTACAAATATAAAATGCTTAAAAATTTTAATAATTTAAAGTAGTGTATATTTAAAAATTCTTAACACAGCCTCTTTTTTTTAAACCCGTTAGTGGTATTCTTTTTTACATTTGGTACAAAAGTTTAAAGTGCACAAGTTTAAACAAAAAATGTGATATTTAAATACATTTCAGCAACAAGTGAAAATGTTAATCACAGGGGGAAGAAAAGAAAGAGAAAAAGGGGGGAATGAAGAGAATCTCTAACAGCATCTGTATCAATGATGGCGAACCTATGACCCACGATTGCTAAGCAACCACTTGTTTGCTTATGCGGGTTTTTTTAGACTTCCTTATTTGTGTAGATTATTTATATTCTATTTGTATTTTTTCAAGCACTGCATCGACGCAAAAGCAATTTAAATGCTGTCTATAACTTTTATTTGATCATTACAGTTCCAAAGTTAAGGAAATGACAACAAATGTATATGAAAGTATGTAGTATTTAAAATAAAGCAAAAGTGTTTACAAAATATCAAATAATTTTGTGTATAATTTTACTCACATTTTGTTTGGTGAAAAAAAATTGACAAACCAAAGCAAATAGCCACATTTAAAGCCCTTTCTTCGGATATAATGCACTTTTGCAAGGTTATGTTTGTAAAAAGACATTTCCATAGCACTTGTACTGTCCCCTCTCTGTTTCACTTTGTGAGGCGCCATACACATGCCTGTCATTCTCGATACTAGCAAATTTTGGTTCGCAATTTAAAGTGTGTCTGTAACAGTCAGTACCAGTGTTGAACTTATTGGCATCCATTTCGAACACTTTTAAAAGTAATGTGTATGTATATTAGGCATGTTAGTACAAAATTTCTACTCAAATATATATTATTGTATTCTAAATATAAATATTTTTAATCGTAGCCCTGGACTATGTCAGTAGTTAAACAAGATATCAATCATTAGCATGGCCAAGTAATTTTAGCGCGTCTTTCACATGTTGTATTTTACAATAATGAACTTTTTACTATAAGAAAGTAGTACTGTACCACTCCTCTAAATGTACTACTATTGAGCTGAAAAGAAATAATGACACAAATCTGTATCAGCACTATAAAAAAGCAAAACTAGCGAAATTCAGGAAAATTTAAATATGATTCGGCTCATCTAGGGCACAAATGCGACCAAATGCCGAAAACCCGAGGTCAATTGGTTGCTTATTGGCTGAGAAAAAGGTACGACAAAATATGGAACAAAGACGAAATTTACGTCCCAATAGCGCTTTTGTTCCACTACGTGAAAAACGTGCTAAAAATTAAAAACAAGCCATAGAAGTTCCAGGCTATATAAAAATGAATGGTTTGATAAATATGGTGTGATTGAAAGGAAGAAAATGGTAACGAAAAAGTGACTTCACGTACATATAATGTATAAAAACATTTTGAAACGTTGCATTCTAACCTCGGCATGTCAACAGATGAAAGGCGGGAAAAAAAAACATTTTTTACAAAAGAAAATTTTTTTCTTTCTCAAAGCAGTATTTTAAAAAGTTTTTTGGTGCCAAAAAATAACATTACAGTTACTAGTTTCCCAGTTGCCCATTGCATTGCACACCACGGTAAACCTATTTTAAAAAGAAAATTTATATAAAACAAGCGTTTTTAGAATGAAGTCCTACATTGTTTGCTGATTTAAAAAAACAACACTTAATTATAAAGTGTATAAATAAGTTACTTACAAGTCTCAATACAATTAAAGATCAAGTAATAGAATTAGAAAAAAATATTTTTTTGCAAATACATAACTTAAATTAGGCAGATATGTATTCAATTGCTTTAGATGAGAGTAATGATGTAAATGGTTATGCACAATTAGCAGTTTTTGCTCGATATAAGTATGGAAATATTTGAAAGAGTTAATAAAACTAATAACGTTGAAAGTAATTGTACTGGTCTTCATATTTTTAAAGAATTTGATATTGCATTTAGAAAAATGGATATTGACCTTCAGAAAATAGTTTCTGTAACAACAGATGGTGGACTTAACATAGTATGGTAGGGGAAAATATTGGATTTATTCAATATCTTAAGCAAAATATTTCACATTCTCTGATTGAATTTCATTGTGAGTTGGAAAATAAGTTTCCCCTCTCGACTGTGGTCAGAGTTGTGTATGAAAGTCAAAACATAGAATGAGACATTTTTCCACATAAGTACCAAGTGCATTAAGACATTTGTTATACCTCTTGATAAGCTTCAAAAAGCCCCTCAGGAAAAACTCAAGGCTTTAATGGCTATGGGAGAAAAACGACACTGCAGGTGAGCGCCCAAGACACCGATACACCAATGAGTAGAGATCAACCATGATCAAGCAGATGACGCTGTTGCAGTGCCTGCTCAAAGCAGCGTAAAGCCTTTCAGTTGTTAACCAAAAAGGTAAAATTATCTCATCCCCTTTTAACAGAATGGTCCGTTAGCAATCATTCTTACTTGAATGGTGGTCACGTGTTTTTCGTGACGTTTAATCACATGATCGGAAGTCGTCGAGGAGGCGGTGACTTTCAGTCAGGTAGATATTTAAACGAGATGTTTTTACTTTGACTCTCTCTAAATCTAATTTACGTTATGTTGATGCCTTCTCCTACCTTTTGCTAGAGGACATGTATTGTATGCTCAAGAGTCTAGGTTTTAATCTACTATGTTTCAGATGTTTTAACCTATTTAAGTCTAAATTATTGTTATGAATATTACGAATTGGATTGTTGAATTATTATCAGTTAATAAACAATTTCTGAGGGCATATAGTCATTATTTAAGTTTTCTTTATTGTGCAACTCTGCTGCCACGTAGTTGTGGCAAACATCAGTCTGGTTCGGGTAGGTATGGAGAGCAGGTGCTTGTTTTGAATTCGTGGTCAAACGAAGAAGTGAGAATGGTTATCCTCTACGAATGGGCAGGTAGAGTATCAGGAGCAGAAATTCAGAACCGGCCAGCATGATTCAGAACTGGCCATCTATGGGCCAGATGTGATGATGAAGCAAATGGTGCAAGATTGTGCCACCAATTCAGTGATGGATGCTAGCAAGAACAGGAAATACAGACCCACTAAGCTACTACAGATGAAAATGTGGGGAAGGTGGATGACATGATTAAAGTGAACCAGCATATCACCATCGATGGAGTAGCGGACAAACTTGGAATCGGACATGAGCGAGCTCACAAGATCATCAGAGACATACAGGATCATGTTACTAGGGGAGGGCACGACTAAAGAAATTCATTTGGGGACGAGACTTTGTGCAATTGTAGTACTCCTTTAGGGTGTTAAACCTTCAATGTAATTCCGCCGAATAGCCAGTCCATTAAGAGAAAATAGCCTTCGAAATTCATGCTTAGATTTTATACAGTAAAGTTGTAACTGTTTCCAGCGATCCAGTGGCATGATTGGTAAAATAGCTGGTTACCAAGCATTTGCCCTCAGTTCGAATAACTTTTTATTGTTTTAATTTTTAAATTCCTTTAATTTTTTTAAAAATTAAATAAATTTAGTTAAAAGAAAAGGTTTATTACATATTAAATGATATTTTAGATAGTCATTTTGTATTTTAAAAAGTAAAATAATTAATACATTGAGGGTTGAACAGCCTAAAGGAGTACGACTATTACACAAAGTCTCGCCCCCAAATGAATTTCCTTAGTCCTGCCCTCCTTGTTAGATACAGGAAAGCGTCAGCACAATGGGTGCCTGACAAACATGGAACAACGCATGGCGGTCACCCTGGAACATCTTGTGCATTACCATGAAGATGGCAATGACTTACTGTTTCGGATTGTGACGGGGGATGAATCGTGGGTCCACCTCTTCACGTCTGAAACGAAGGCCACATCTATGGAGTGAAAATATCCATCACCACCTGTCCGAAAGAAGTTCAAAACAACTCCCTCTGCAGGTAAAGTTCTCCTCATAGTTTTCTGGGATGCCCAAGAAGTGTTGTTGCTAGACTTTTTGGAGGTGGGAACCATCAATGTGCTACGTTGTACTGCGACACCCTGTCAAAATTGAAGGATGCAATTCGGAAAAAGCAGTCTGGGCTTCTCAGATATGGCATTTTGTTGTTGGATGATAATGTGAGACCACACTCAGCAACGGCAATGCAAAACCATATTGCAACTCTTGGTTGGGAGCACCTACACCATCCATCATACAGTCCTAATCTTGCACCAAGTCACTTTTATCTGTTTTTGGCTTTGAAGAATCTCACCTGAAGGCGCTTTGGAAACAATCCTGAGGTCAAACGGGCCATTAAATGGTAACTTCCATATGCAAAGCCCTGAGTTTTTCCTGGAGGGCTTTTTGAAGCTTATCAAGTGGTATGACAAATATCTCAATGTACTTGGTAATGTGTAGTTATGTCTTAAATGTCTCATTCTATGTTTTGACTTTCATACACAACTCTGACAGGGAAACTTATTTTCCAACTTACCCTTACATTACTTTTATAAGGAGACAAATAGTTATTTTTTATATAATGTGAAAAAAATGCAACTCTTTAATTATTTTCCTTAAGAATATTTGAGCAAAATAGCCTCTTCAAGCAAAAAGTAATTATTAAATAGCATCTAAAAACTATAACTTTAAATTAAAAAAAATGATGCTTATTACAAAAGAATACAAACATAAGTAATTTAAAATGAACATTAAAAAAAAAATTCTTTATTAAAAATTACTTAATGAGAAACTTTTACATTTACTGCAAAATAATACAGCTTTATTTGGAAACATATTTAAGCTAATATTGTTAATATTAAAAGATATTTAATGCATGCATACAGACTGAAATATACATTTCATTGTTCATCAAGAACTATCACAAATGTAAAATGATAACTCTCTCCCCCATACACACTGTCCTGTAGAAATGATCTAATCCTAGTTTAAACCTCAGTTTTTAAGTAACTAACATGTGTGTGACAATATTTAAAGATTATTTTTTATGATAAATTATGCATATAGTTACAAAAATCTAATACTACTTGCTATAAATTTTATAAATTCTAAAAAAATATTGAGTAATTCATTTATCATGTGCTTACAAGTATGCCACTAACCCAAATATTTTAGTATAGGTTACTTATTTCAGTTTAAAAAAGCAGTTTAGAATTTTCAGAGGGAAAAAAAGAACCTCAACCTTTAAGTATACACATTTTAATTATGCAATAGTAGGCAAATACAGAACAGAATTTGGTACCCACAATTAAACAGTCTTCTTCTGATGCTACAAAAATGATTACAATCAAGTGAAGAAGAGAAGGAAAATAAATATATATATACACATGTATGTATATGTATCACTGATCCAAAATTTCAAAGTAGATTCTAATTAGTTTGACATTGAACACCTCGTGGCCCTCCATAGCGTTCATCATCTTCTTCATAAGCTTGTCTATTATATCTTTGATTTCTGGAATCCTGATCTGGTGTAAGATCTAATAATGGAGCCTGTAATAATAAGAAAAACATTAATTATTTAAATTATAACAGGACACTTTTTCTTTACTAAGAAAGAAAAAACATGTTAATAAAAATTAATGGTATTTTAATAAATTATAAGCAAGTGGCAAAGATTAAAAATGAAAAACAGTTTACATCTGATAAATAACAATTCTATGGCCTGTTTAATTGAATTTTTTTTTAAAAAAGAGAGAAGCAGACCTTTAAAATAAACTAATTTTTGAACTCATGATCTTGATGTGTAAAAATAAAATCTTAATATAAAAAATTAGATTGGCTCTATCAATCAGTTTAAAATACATTCACTAACAGAGTCTGGAAATTCTTGGTTTTTATAGCACCAATATTTGCTAACAACTGCAGTTAGCGACAAATTCAATGTAAGCATAGAATGACATTCTTTACATCTAGAACAAGGGAAAAAAGATGGGGGAAAATTAGCAATATCAAACTGTTTTCAAAATTACTAATTATGACATTTACTGCCTTTTTAAATTTAATCAGGAACAAGTCTTAAAAGTAAAAAGTAATTTGCCATACTAGTTTTACTTCAATACATCAACAGTTTAAGATCACTGCAACTTTAAAGTAATTTTTTTTTAGTGAAAGATTATTACATATACTTGATCTGTTTCTGCAAAAATAAATTTCAGTTAAAAAAACTGAAATAAGCACATGCACATATATTAATTCTAAAAAGAAAATGAAAAGTTACTTACTTCATCAGCATTATCTGGAATAATATATTCAGGTCTAGGAGGCAAAATAGCTTCTATTTGTGTAACAGCAGTATCTGACAGTTGATCAGGAAAATTAACTACAAATTGAATTATAAGCTTGCCCTTCTCAAAAGGATTCTTATATTGAGGCATACCTTCATTTAATATACATTTTAAAGATTGATTATGTATAACTTCTCCTGAAATAAAATGAAGATATCTAATTTCAATTCAATGCTGAAATAATTATCTATATAAAATAGTATTGAAAATGTTTTAATATCTAAACAATATTGATAAGTATCTTTTCACAAATGCATAACTTTTAATTTTCAGTATTTTCAGCAAGTTTAAAAACAAAAACCTCCGCTTCATTAATTTTGTCACTCTCCCCACAGACATATAAGAAGAGTCTGTCCAAGTGAGGGTAATTTATACATATATAAACAAGAGGAAGGTCTTTGTCTACATCAAGTTTTAAAAAGCCTCCTATTAGGCCTACACTCAGGGCTTTTATAACATTATACTTATACAATACCCATCTTGCACACATATTTCTATTTTATAGATTACCTCAGCAATCTGGTAATCCTCATTAACAACCAATTTTGGAATTTTTAAAAAATTATAATAATGATGATTTAGCAGTTTTTATGCAAATTTTAAGTGCCAATTTGTAGATAATTTGCTCCCTTTTAGTCACTTTGATTTTTTTTAAAATCTGATTAAGTGTTATGTCAGAATTTCCTATTTTTTTTCAAAAATTTATTTCAGAGGGACTTTTTTTTTAGAGAATTCACATGAGTAGACAAGTTTATGTAAGTGAGGTAAGTTTATTAAGCCAACAAGATGAAATAATTTAACAAATTTAAATGGAACAAGTTTTAATATTTTAGTAAATTCAATTAAATGAAAAAAATTGAACCCTTCTGAAAAAACATGGACTCCTCAGTGCTTTAAATGCTAGATTTTTCCTAGGAAGAAAATCCTTGCAATGATAGAACTCATTGAAAAAAATCTAAGCTTTTACACAAAAATGAACTCTTAATCAAATCGAATGTAAAGAAGATCTTTACCACTCTCACTGAATACTTTCTGAAATATAGCAGATATTGTAGTATATTGCAAGATTCTGTCAATTTTTTGTTAAAGCATGTTATTTTTATCCTTTTGCTAACAACCACAGCACATTTGTTCCTTCCTTTGTCTACTTTGTTTCTCCAAAATGTTAAAATTTATGTAATCCAGAACTGGTTACATTTACTAGCCTTAATATTTTAGTATATGCAATACATCGATTTTTCATTTTTCAGATATCCTAGTACTTTTTTGTAGATGTCCAATTATTTACATTGCTTTTTATTGTTTAATTATTTGCAATATACATGCAATTACAAATTAAATTTTAGCTGTTAAAATTAAAACTAAATTCCATTTGTATGACATACAAAACTACATTCCATGGCAGAAAAAATGAATTATGCATTAATGCTTGCAATTCATTGGTTATCAGGACAACAATTGACTTTCCTAATAAGTTTGGCATCAGGATCCAACACATTCCAACTTGTGTTTCTCTGAAAATAAATCTAATACAATTTTTTAAGTATTAAAAATATTTGAACTTTGTATTTATGTTTTAATATTTTTACTTTTAAATGCTTAAAAGTAATACTAAAACATAATATTTCACAAAATAGTTTAATTCTGTAAAAAAATTTTTTAAAGGATAATAATTTCAAAAATATTTACAATTTCAACCACCACTGTACCAAAAAATTCATACACTTCTATATTTGTTATAACACATCAAGTGTTTGATAGCATAATGTTAATACCTTGATGCTTATGGAATTCTTCAGAAGTTACAAGAATAATTACAGCTATACACACTTTATTTTTAAAAGTTTTTTTATTGCATTCCAATTGTAGAAATAAACATTTTGGCCCTGCAAATTTAATTTATCTTGTCTATCTATCTATAGAAAACTACATGCTGGTAGACAATCATATAAAATCCAGAAGGAAAGTCTACAGCATGAAGGCACATAACTAAAGAAAGAGTTAAGTAGAAGTTTTATGTTTCATACTTGATGCATTAAAAACAGCTGCTAAAATTTACATTTAAACTGAATATAGATAATGAAAAGATCATTCAGAAATTGCAATCTTATAAACATAAAATTCTAAACTTTCAGCACTTTTAAAAATGCAAGTGAATAACTAATGATTTGTTACACCTATTATTAGAGTCATACAAAAGTTAAATAAAATCCCAAATAAACTAGTAAAAAATATTCATCTGTAACCTACCTAATTGACATATGACAACTTATGATGTAATTTGCAACAGATGTAAAAATTGCTACAAACTAAACAAATTTTTAAAAGCAATGTGTTTTATAAAAGTAAAAGAAAGAATAATTACTTTTGACTGTTTCTATGGGTTAGGGTTAACGTGTGTGAATATTTTTTATGTTGGGCCAATATTCTTCAGATTATTCAGCCACCTTGTATTCTATTACAGAGAGTAGAACGTCATTTATTCGAATGTTTATTATCAGGAGCATCAAATATCCGAACAAAAGTCTGGATACGTTTTCGAACAGTGCAATGCTCAATGGCTGTTTCGCATGAGGCCAATAGTGACGGGAAAACTCAAGGTGAGAAATATTTGGGAAAATTCAGTTGTGTGATTTGGTAAACATCTGCGTCGAATATTAGGTTAGTTTGTTTCCAGGTGAGGGGGTGTATACGTGCTCTTTAGTTGAGTTGTGAACTGCTATGACTACGAATTCAAAATGGAAGTGCAACATTTTGAGCATAGAGACAAAGCTTAAAATATTGAACAATCTCGCAAAGGGAGAAAGTGGAGCGTCTCTAGTACAGTTTTATAATGTTGGAAAGTTAACAATTTCTGACATAAAAAAAAAGCCGAGAAACCATTTTAAATTTTGCATCAAAACTTGAATCAGAAGATGGTACGAAGAAAAGGAAAACCTTGAGGGAAGCAAACGATGTTGTTCTTGACCGTGTGTACAAGGTGTACAAAGGTAGAGCAAAAAATACGTGATTATTTTCCACAATAAAGGTAAAATTGCGACATTTTACACCTATTTTCCTTTTTCTTCATGCACGTTTCCTGCATGTGATGATTTTCAATATTCGTATAGTGTCCAATTTCATATACTGCATGGATCAATTTCATATACGGGCACCTCGGGATCGTGACACCCATACACATTTAAAGGAGATGAGCCCCTGAGGGGCAACTTTTATTCAATCTAATATCAAAGAACTTAATGCCAACATTTAAAAGGAACAAAATCCTAACCACTAAGATCCTTGAGAACTAACCGATAATAGTAAAGATTTATTTAAATGACTCTAGAAGAGCTTTGAATCATAGCCAAAAGGGTCCTAAATCTAATATAATCCTAAGCAAAAATCCATGTGCACAATTTTAATCTAACTACCAAATTTTAACAAAAAAATATTCAAAGACTGTCTTTGTACCTACAACTGCTGAACTTCTACTTAACCTTCAAGATTTAACATCCAATCTACCTTTTCTTTGCATATATCACAGTTCCTTCATATGACGAGGTTCTCAAATCAAACAATCCATATAATACATTTTCCTAGAGGTTAATTTGAAAATGTGTACAACACAGTAGAACAAATTCTAATATTTTCACAGATTCTCAAGAACTTTGTAAATGGAAAACAATTTTCTAGAAAAGTAACTGTCTTAAACTAGTCAGATGTGTAACTGTACATGCACATTTTTTGGTAGATAATTATATAAAAAAAGAAAGCAATTTTTTATCAGATATAACTATTTTTTAACAATAGACAGAGGGAGGTCCAAAGAGCAGCAACTACCTAGGCAAAGGATCATGATTTGCCAACCCAAATTTACGAAGTTATTTTAGAAGAATATTATTGGTGTGGTTTTTAAATTACTGAATTGGTGTTGATTTAAAATTAAGACATACAGCATTTGAGTGGATACCTCTCCTAAAACAATTTCTTTAAAGGTTATAAATTAAAAATTTATAAACATAATTTAAACACCATTTAAGGAATTACCACCATTATTTTTTCCATTATGCTAAATATATTTGTCCAATTGATAATTTCATTTCAGGCAACATTGATACTTATCTGCAGTAAGGGCTGATAGCTTCTCCATCATCATCAAATCAATATTCTTTCATACAAGAAATAACAATGGTCCATGAGTAAGGTGCCATAATGAAATAGTTGTGTGAGCAAGAACTTGTGATGGTGCAAAAACCCATCTCCCATCAGTTACAAATCAAGTTTGAAGCATACTGTTACACAATCTTCTTAGAACCCTCAAATTGAAAACTTAAGATTAATGGTCTGATCCAAAATTAAATACATTACCCTATAAAATAAATATATGTATCGCATAGTACCACAATTCATCAACATTAATGAATTGAGCTATTCTTTTTGCTGTTAATAAGAACTCAAGATCCAAATTTAAAAATGAATCTCCTCATTCCCAAATATTCCATTAAAATTCTTTGAAATGAGATCCAAGACAATTCAGTTATCTTTGCTGCCTGTACAGCTTATTGTAGGTTTTCAAGCTCAAGGTAACATGAATTTTCTTATATTTTCCATGTCTGTATAATTGACAAATGTATAGAACAAGGTTTGTTTTCAATGTGATGTGTCACCATTTTGGGAGACCCCCCCCCCCTTTTTCAAACAGCCTTTTTTTAAAGTTGTTTTCAATATCATAATAGCCTTTGCAATATTTTTTTAAAAGAAAATAACAAAATTTCCCAGCTGCAAGTTGTTTATTTAAATTTGCCATTTTTAAAAAATGAGAAGAGTAAAATAATTTTAGTGGAAGGCTTACTACAGACATACAAATCTTTCCCGGTCATTACCGGGAAAGATTTTTTAAGGACTTTCATAACACACTCCTCATGGGGAAAATGTACATGAGCTAGATCCACACCAGGATTGCATTACTCTATGAATTTTGGATATTAGCTTATATTTTAGTCAACAGCTACAGTGAAGTTTTTAGAGCCAAAATATAATCCACATGGGACAAGCATAATTACAATAACATGGTCTCACTTTTTTAAACAGATATTCCTATTAACAAAAGTAAAAAAAAAAGCTGTAAGCAATCATACATCATATAATTCTCAGATTGGAAGCACAAGTCTTTAATTGAAAATTAAGCTTAATAGCATATTTTAGCTCTACAATAATATTCCACTTGTCGTAAGGTGAGGCAGATGTAGGTTAAATCTTTCAGGAGATAGTTTGAGCATTTGGAAAGTGGGGTTGTAAGTTTTAGCATTGGAGTTGTTTGTTAACAATGGTTAAAAATGAGGTTAGTCAACAATAGTCATTGTGCCACTTCTAGGTAAGAGGTAAATAAGCATTCAATTGATGATATTTCAACCCAACATTACTTCCTCTAACATTTAACATAGTATTTTGTATATACTATACAAATTAAACTACATTGATGGTCCTTTAAAAAATTATTGGAAAGGTTTGTGACCAAAATGTGTTTACCTGGTAAGCATGTAATAACAAGCTCTCTATTATCTGGAGTTCTAATTATTCTTTGAAATCCACACAAGGCTTCAACTAAGGCCAATTCCATTCTCATGATGAGGTCACTGCCTCTTCTTTTAAAAAGTGCATGTTCTTTTTCATCAAGAACAATAACAATATCACCAGGCTCCAAACCAGGTTCTTGATCGCCTTCACCAGAAAAAGTAATTCTGTGACCATCCTCCATACCTATAAACATTTTTTAAAAAGTAAATATTTTTTTTTCAAAAAAGGTTAATATTTTTAAATCTGTAACTTGTGTATTGAAAACGATTAATTATGTAGGAAACTCACCCATTTTATGAGCTACTTAATCAAAAACCCAATATATTCTATTATAAAAAAAACTTCAACAATATGAAGAAATTCAGAAATATCTTAAATGCTATATCTTGCAACAAATTTAATGCATAACTGCAAAAAAGAATTTAACCATATATTTATAAAATATGAGCATCAGAGATGTAAATCCACCAAAATAGCCACTTCCTGAAAAATAACTGATATAAAGGAAAAATTAAGAATTGACTTTTGGGTAGTCATTTAAAGATTTAGAAAAATTGAATAAAACATTAGGTAAAAATGTTTTTATGCTCAAATTTTGTTTATAAGAAGTGATTTATTCAATAGAGGAAGAAATAAAAAAGAGAATTTGATCTGAAGCACTACATTTCATTTAATACATTTTTTTAATGTATAAATTTTTATATTGTGTATCTATATATTTTCATTTAATTATAACGATAGTTTATAACACTGCTTGATAAAAATATTCACACAGTACACTACATTTGAATTCAAAGGATGAGAAAATATAAGCATACAGACAAACATTGTCAAGTATTTATATTAAATAAGGTGAAAATTAAAATTCAAAGACGAGGTAGGGGCAAAAAGTTCCCGGAATAGGTCAATTACAATTTATTAAAAAAATAGAACAATTATTTAATCTTATTAGTATTCAAAGTACTGCCCTTGCGCATCCGCACACTTGTTCCAGCATTTGTATAACTGTTCAAAACACTCCTGGAATCCATTTTTGAAAGGTTCTTCAGATGCAAAGTACTTTTACACTGTCACAGTGCGATGTGATGGAGAATTGTAGTGCAAAAAATAAATAAATTGTTGTCCATTTTCAGGTTGCATCTCATAGTCATTTAAGAACCTCCAAGTTGTTGTTGTTGTTGTCATGTCCTTCCCGCAGGGAAGGAATGAAAGTTGCCATTGCCTGTGAGACAGGTTGGATTTCTTAACGATAGATGGCGACACCACCTATCTCCACCTCCACAATTAATAACATGGAACTGAAGGGGAGGGAAATATTCTCCAGCCCCCTGCACTTGTGGTTTCTGCTGCGACCGCCCACAAGACTTACGGACCCACTGATTTAACGAGCACATAATCCGTCTATACTCTGTGGTATTTAGTGGCATCGGGCATCGAACCCAGCCCCTCCGGTCTGGAGTTTAAAGCTCTAACCACAAGGCTACCCACGGCCCGAATCTCCAAGTAAAGTTCATTATTGACAATTTGGCATTGAGGAATAAATTCATAGTGAATCATATCCTTGTAATTGAAAAAACACCTCCAAAATTTTTCCTTCAGCTTTTGTCCAAGAGAAATTTTTCTTTTTGGAGATGTTTTTGCTTTCCATCCACTCAACTGACGTTTTGTTTCAAGGTCATAAACAGAGATGCACAACCTTTTTAGGATGAGGGGCCAAAAAATTTCAAAGGATCATTTCAAGGGCCAAAGTATTATGCAATGGCGAATATGTTATAAACATGAAAACACGGTTTTATGACAATACGCATTTATCACAATTATTCCTTAACTTATTTCACTCATGTACACATTAAACAGTTGATAAATGGATGAAACACAAACACTTTCAAAATAATTGAAATACTTAAGCTAAAAGGAAAAAGGTTTCCTGCTAAAAAAGTGACAAACTTGAAATTATATAACAGAGGAAAAGTTTTGCTAATTATACAATTTAAATTTTGAAAAATCAGTACTTAAAACTTGTAAAATTTAATGAGATGGCTGGAACTGAATATTTGAAGTTATTGATTTTGCATCAGGCTTAAGACTTGTAGTGGCAATACATAGAAAAGAAGAAAGTTTCTCATTTGCTATTCTATTTCTTATTTTTGATTTGTTTAAAATCATTAGTGAAAAAGTTTGCTCACAAATGTAAGTGCTACCAAAGAAAGTGGCACATGCAGCTGCATTTTGCTTTAAGCACGAAAAATCCTTGGGTAAGTTTTTATAAAATTCTAATATAAAATTTTCTTTGAATTGATTTTTGATAACATCGTATTTCTGTGAATCAATTAAGGCTAACTGCATACTCTCACTCACTAGAATTATATCAGCAGAAAATAAAGAAGAAAATACTTCAATTTTTGTTTGGCACTTTTTTAAATCTAAAAACCGATCATCAAATGCATTTCGCAAGTTTTAAATTTGTTCCTCATACTGCATCTTCATGTGTGGAAATTTTTCATGCATTTTTTGGCAGTAAAGGAAGTGTGAATTTTTTTTAGTTTTCAGCTGGTTTTGAAATAAACATAATTTTTGTTTAAATGCTTTACGTTATTTATCAATTGAAAAATGAACGATTTTTACCTTGTAGCATTGTGTTTAAGTCATTCAAATGGCCTGTTATGTCTGTGAGAAAAGCCAAATCACATATGAAACTTGCTTTTTTAAAGCTTCTAGTATTTCTACCACAGTCGCTTAGAAATGTAACAATTTTATCAAATAGTTCCATAAAACGCTTAAGGGCAACTCCTTGGCTGAGTCATCTAACTTCTGAATAATAAAGAATATCAGAAGCAGATCATATCAAAATCTTTTAAGAAATCTTTAAATTGCCTATGTTTGAGGGCATTATTATGAATAAAGTTAATTGCTTCAGATACACTGCATTAAGGTTGCAAACCCTAATTCTTTACCACATAAAATTCTCTTGATGAATAATGCAATGAAGCTGCAACAGTTCTACACCACAATGGGCACAGCATTTTTTTTAGCAGTGTAACCATTCCAATTTTTGTGCCACTCACTGATTTTGCTCCATCTGTGGTAATGCTAACACAATTGTTCATGTTTAAGGAAGGTGCATCGCACAAATGTATCAAACTGGAAAGAAGTTCACTTCCAGTTGTTGGCCCCTTCATGAAAAACATTCCAAGAAGTTCTTTCATAACAAAATTTTTTATCAATTCCATGAACAAACACAAGCAATTGGCAAACTGATGTTCAATCTGTAGATTCATCAACAGCGGGAAAAAATATACAAAGTTTGAAGCAGCTGATTTTACTTAATTTTCAATGTCTTCATTCAATTGTTCAATTCTTCCTTTGAATAGTCATTCTATTTAAGCTTATATTTTCAAATTTTCTTTTTGCTTCAGGATAAAGTTTTACAGATGTGATTAACAAACACTTTTTAACAAAATCATCATCTGTGAATTGCCAACCTTCTTTAGAGCTTTTTCTTTATTTCAGCGACACCTAAGCCACACATGAATTCAAGCTAACTGTACATTTTTGAAAAAAATTTGCTTGACTATGTAAAGTTTTTTTGAGTTGTTCAGTTTTTTGCGATCGTTCATATCCTTTCATAGATGCAAAATGTTTATGCTTTGTTTCATAATTCCGTTTTACGTTATACTATTTTGCACAGCAATTTTGCAACTACATATTAAGAATGTGACAGTATCATTGTAATAGATAAAACAGTATTTATCTGTCCATGCATCTTGAAATTTCTGATTTTGAAAATCACCTTTTTTCTCTCTCATTATCTAAAATATTTTATATGGCTTTATAAATAAATTATACTAGACTAAAAATGCAAAATCAAAAAAGAATATCAGATCAGTCCTGTAACAGCAAGAGTTCAATATTCTCGATCTACTAGCAAAACCAAGGGGTTGTTTAAGAGAATGATCATTGCATCTAAGAAGAAGTTCAAGTTATTATTGGTAACGCTCACCATGAAGAAAAACACGAGTTGGATAGGTACTTTTTATTGGTTTAGCATAATTTCGAATAGAGACTGTTCTGGCACGCGTGCCTGAATGCGCATTTGTTCTTCGACCTTCTCTGCATCCAAACTCTGGGATGGAAGAAATGATGGCTTCCGATGATCACGTCCGTAAGCTTCTCCAATACAAAAACTCTTACTCGTAGATACACATGAAGGAACCATATTGAAAAGCCGCATAATAAATTGAAAAAAAAACTTCATGAACTGTAAAACAATTATTTTCTGTAACACTGTTTTTGTATACAATTTTCCCCTGTTTAATTCACATTACTCTTTTTTTATAATAGACATTCGCAGGCCTTAGGTTGTGCATCCCTGCTCATAAAGAAAACACCATGTTTCATTACCTGTCACGATCTTATTCAAGAAGCTGTCATCAGCCATGCCAATCAAATCCCTGGACAAGTTCATTCTCATTTCTTTTTGTTCAGGTGATAACATTTTTGGAACCATGTGCAAAGAATCAAAATGCATGTTCAAATCATCATGAAGAATGCTATGAACATTCCAATGTGAAATTCCAAGTTCAGAGGTAATAGTTATTCATCTATCAGCACACACTATTTCTCAAACATGCTCAACATTCTCATCTGTGGTAGAAGAGGGAGCAGCCAGTCCGTAGGTCATGTTCAATGTTTGAGTGACCTTCACAAAAATGATTATGCCTCTCACACACGGACGTTTTTTTCATGGCATCATTTATGTATGCTTGCTTCAGCACCTCGAGTGTCTCAGAAGGTGATTTGTCAAGCAAAATGCAGAATTTGATGTTTGCACAGTACTCCAAAGATGACATTTCAAAATCTGACAAATGAAAATTTGCTTCGTTAGAAATGATCTGCAGCTAATGCCTACAGAACTGGAAATTAATTCCAGACCTCTATGTTTTCCTTATTAGTACTGACAGCCTCCAAAAGAGATATTTCCCCTACAACAAACACCTGGGTGAATGTAGACGATCATTCCAGAAACTTTTTGACTCTACCTTGTGAATAGACATGCATGAAACGAATAGACATGCATGTCATTAAACATTTATCTTAGTAACTGAAATCATACATGCAAATAAAATTATATCAACACATTTAAATTTGAAACTATGTAATAAAACAACAATTGTACATGTGTAGAAAATTATTTTAAAGTATTTTTAAAAAGTACATATAATCTATATATATAAAGGAGAAAAGCGACTCACTCACTGACAGACTGACTAATCACGATATCTCCGAAACTATTGAACCTACAAACTTGAAATTTGGTAGACATGTTCCTTTCATGGAGTAGAGATCAGCTAAGAACGGATTTTGCGAAATTCGAACTGCAAGGGGTGTTATGGGGTGGTTAAGGGGCGTTACAAATAATTGTTTCCATTTTTACACTACTCAACATACAATCTTGAAATTGGGTAAGCAGATTCCTTTCATAGAGTAGAGATCCGCTACAAAATGGGTTTTGGGAAAATAGCCCCCAAGTGGCGTTGCAGGGGCGTAAAAGATAAATACTTTCGTTTTTAAAATATTTGACCTACCGGCTTGAAAATTGGTAGGCATAGTTCTTTCATGGAGTTAATATCTGCTACAAAATGGGTTTTGGGAAAATTGACCCCTAAGGGGTGTTGAGGGGGGTTAAGGGGTGTAAAAGATAAATAGTTTCGTTTTTAAAGTACTTGACCTACTGGCTTGAAAATTGGTAGGCATAGTTCTTTCATGGAGTTAATATCCGCTTAAAAATGGGTTTTGGGAAAATTGACCCCCAAAGGGTGTTGAGGGGGGTTAAGGGGAGATATAAATAATTATTCCAATTTTTAAACTATTAGACGCACAGTCTTGAAATTTGTTAAGCATGTTCCTTTTGTTGAATAGGGATCCACTAAGAATGCATTTGACGGGAATCAACTCCTGGGGAGCAAGGGATTACTGGGGCATGTTGACAAAAAAAATTTCTTTTTTCGAACTACAAGAACTATAATAATGGAATTTGGTTTACATTTTTTTGTTGAATTGAAATCCGCTAAGAACGGTTTTAGGGAGAACGAATCTCAACGGAATTATGAGTGTGTGTGTGGGGGTATTGATATTAAAATTTTACCCTATTAGATTTATACTTGAATTTTGCCTTCCATGTTTATTTTATGGACTAGAGATCCACCTAAAATTGGTTTTGCGGAAATCCACTTTGTTAAGGGTTACGAAAGTGTAAACAACATTCTATACTCAATTTTAGAGAATATTTAAAATACAAATTAATAGTTCTGTCCTTTTTTTTTTTATCAAGAGGCGAGAGTTATAGGTATAAGTATATTTTTCAATACAATAGAATTCTTAATGCTAGGACTTAGATATCAATATTTTATATATATAAACAGATACATTTATAAAACATCATGAAATACCCAGCAAAGCGGGAGGTAACAGCTAGTACAGTATAAAGACTAAACAGAAGTTGAAAGTCTTGTGTTAAAAGAAAACATTTATGTATTGAAAACAATTAAAATAATACATGATTAATTTTTTTTTTGACGAAAAAATCTGTTATCGGTTTTTTCAGACACTGTCCCCAACACCATTGGTTCTTCAAAGCAAGGTCCAGTCCATCCGGCCCATGCCTTATTTGGTACCACATGCCAGTCACACAGATCAGTCATAAATCATCATGCCACTCTGAAACAAAACACACAATCCTACTCATCTCTTCTTTACTTTAGTGGACCATCCTTTTAGAACACACATGTAGCAAGGCCACGTGTTAAATAAAAGATATGGTTGACTGACAACAAGTGCAGCCAATTTATTGTCCACTTGAAGAAGAGAAGCAAGAAAAAAGTGTCTTTTTGTTTGAGGAACCGGGAAACAAAAAGAAGGTATGTCAGACAGATGGTCATAAAAGAGGGGAGACACGCAGAGACAATACAAAAAACATGCAACCTCTGATGCGTTTGCTACATATAGTGAGTGTTCGAATTGTCGAAAGCTATACAAGATAACTTTGAATTATCATGTGTTGTAGTTCTGCCAGCCACAGATTTTACTTCAAAATATTGAGTGTACCAAAATGTATTGTTTTAATTTCAAATATCATGAGTTTTTCAGGGGGCTGAGCATATACTTTGAATTAGTGAGGGGTTTGTATTATCGAAGGTTTGAATTAGCGAGAATCAACTATATATCCAAAACTATCCGAGGAGAAATCAATTTATTTGAAGATGAGGTAAATACTAGGAAAAAGTACACCATGCATTGCTAATGGTACCACCAACTAAAGTATATACAGAAAGAGCAATATCGACATCTGGTAAGTTTTGCACAAAAATACATTCCAGGCTTAATGACAGCACAATTGAATAATACATTTTAAGATCACATTTAAAAAAATTTTAATAGTACCACAGACTGAATGGTGATACTTAACACATTTTTGCGATTCTTTATACTCTGATATAATTTATAAGTTCCTTTTTGTGATATTTACACTCTAATAAAACTGGCAAATAAAACAAAGAAACACCTGTGTTTTCTTTCTTTCTGAAATTTCTACTACTGGTATTAAGATCTAAAAAATACTGAATACTGGTATTGAACTTTTGGTCCAATGTTGCAATCCCTACTTCCACTGACCCCACATTATAGGCATTGTAGATTAAATTTTTGTCCACCTCAGGCAAGCCGGAGTGAGATTAATTGGAGGCGTGCGGTCTTCAGCAAGGAATCCCAATTTAGTCTCACAAGGAGGCATTCCCTACTCGTCATCACTGATTTTGCTCAAATTTATAGAACAGGCTTGGCTAGAAATGAAAGTAACTGTAGTATGTACTCCAGATGGCCAAGTGTATAGAAAATAAAAATGTTTCGTATCTTACAAAACATTTACTTTACACTGCATGCCAAGTACAAGTTGGGGTAGTGGTAAGAGCTCAAGCTCATAATACGATGGCAGTGGGTTCAATTCCCAATGCATACTTTTTTCTTTCTTTTTCTCAATTTTTATATTATTCATTTTCCAATTAAGCAAAGAAATTAATCATTTATTATATTTATTTATTTATATACAAAAAGCATAGAAAAGGTAAAAATTAGAATTTTAGACTTTTTAACAAGGAATTAAAACAATCTACACACTGGGAATTGAACCCACGAACAGCATATTACGAGTCTGAGCTCTTACCCCTACGCCGACTCTTACTCGGCATGCAGTGTAAAGTAAATGGTTCATAAAGTACAAAACATTTTTATTTTCTATATGCTTGGCCATCGAGTTCCTATTACGGGTACTTTCATTTCTAGCCAAGCCCTACATGTTCTATAAATTTGAGCAAAATTGGAAATGACAAGTAGGGAATGCCCTTGTCAGTGCTGATGCGCATATGCATGTGGAAGCAGTCATATCACTGGTCCGAGTCAACATTTGTTGTCAAGAGGCATACAGCGATTACATAAGGTGTGACAGTTTGGGGAGTGATTTTGCTGGGACAAACAATCACTCTAGCTGTCTTTTAACACACTTTGATGGCATGCAGCTATGTGGACAAAATTTACATACTACACGACTCTCCCAACAGTTAGAAAAGCCATTTAATTTAGATCTCACGTCCCTTATATAATTTACATAAACACGCAAGTTGCGTGAGAACTTTTTATTTGCATGTTCATCTGCGATGAACATGCAAATTTATAGTAGCACTGTCGATGACATCATAAGACATATTTGTAAATTATGTCATCCAATACTGATTGGTAGTGTACTTTACCTGGTATACATTAGGCATTTAGTTTTTGGTTGTATATATACCTATTCGTTCTTATTCTTTTGAAAGGTTCACTGTTTAAATAAAATAAAAAAACTTTTTGTGCCTCATCAATGCTGAACCTTTTTGCAATGTTTCAAGTGGATCATATTAATGACACCAACATTGCCAAGAATATAATGTATACCTGTGGCTTACTAGGTCACCAGATCTCTCGCCAATAGAGTACGTCTGGGGCATGCTTGGAAAGCAACTGCCCCAGAACACTGGTGAATTAAATGCCCAGTCGCAAAGATTAAAGTATGATCTCCTGCAGGTCAAGCTGTCCTAATTGACTCAATGCTACACCACGTTTTGGCTTGTATAGCTGCCACAGGTGGATATACTACATACAGATTCATAAAATTTTTCATGCCATATCTTCTTAAATAAAACAATCTGTTCTACTGAATTTGTAATCATTTGCTTATTTCCTTCTGAGTGCATATTTTTTTGTGTGACAGTGTATATAAGATATAAATGTATGTACCTTAAAATCCTGCATATAATGCACACTTTTAACACGAAAAATAAGATAGAAGTTTACAGGTGCACATTATACACCAGTTATAAAAATGAGAACTTTAAAAATAAGGAAAAGACTAGTATAAAAAAATTAAGACTTCTACAACTGTCGAATTATTGTTTGTTTAAAAGAATGGCAGTCCTTATAAATTCTAGAAGTATAGCAATTCTTCCTAAAGCTTGGAATAATATCTCGAATAAATGAATTCAAAACATAACAGCATGGCCCAAGTACATGTCAGGCTTTTTTTGTAAAAAAAGGCAGTGCGTGTTATACACCACAGATTTTATGGTAAGTATAAATACATTTTTACATAACAATTTTACTTCATTCATACACTTTTGGTAACAGAAAAATATTTAGATTAGTACTTAATCAAAATGTGAATTTTACATACAAAGATACCAATAAAATTTTAAACAGTACATCTTACCTTTGTCAATATGCACTTCAATTAATTTTCGTTCACGAACAACTTTTTTGCCATGACAGTTTTTGCATCTATCTTTAGGATTGATATATTCTCCTTGCCCAGAACATGCTGAACACATGCTTTGGATTCTCTGTACCATTCCTGGACCCAACTGTTGTACATGTGTCTGCATACCACTACCATTACATTTGGAACATTTATCTAGAGCTCCTTTTTTACCACCACGACCTAAACAGAAATTTTTTTAAATACATTTAAAATTTGAAATATCTTAAGAATTTACCAACTTTTATATATTAAATCAGTGAATAATGTATACTGGTTTGAAATAATATATAGAAGTATATAAAATTCTTAAATATATATTATAAATAAAAAAGTTGATTTCAGTGAACAATAAATTAATAATTACAATTTTAAACCTTCCCCCAAACTATATAATATATCATACAAAATTTTTAAATAAAAACATATTGAAACTGTTATAACAATGATAACTAAAAATGGACTTTACATTTAGAATGAGCATTTTAAAATCCTCAAACAGTATCAATACTAAGAACAATAGATCAATGCTAAATTTCTCTATTCAAATTAAATAGAAAACCTTTGTCATTTTTTCCAAGTGCTTTTCAGCAAGATAATTGCTACAATAGCTTTGATATTACCTCTTCCATAATGTCATCTTCAAGTTACAATACAGAAACAGTAATTCATAAAGAGGTATAAAAAAAAATTTACAAACGATTTTCTAAATGTACTGAAGATATTTTCTCTACAGCAAATTCAACTCAAAAACTCATCTGCCTAACTTCAACTTTAAAAGTAATGTCTTCCAAATATACGTTAAAAGCTACTACCATTTTCAAGCATAATTTTTAAAATGAAATTTTATTTCAGCTTTAAATAATAAGAATTACTCAATGAAATAAAGGCTGCATATTATATCATAAACTAATTCATAAAATAAAAACATTGTCAAATTCTGCAATATGCAGCCAATGGGAAAACATTTCTCCGCATGTTAAAACACAATAATCTTTAATATTTAAGCTCTAAAGTAATAACATTTTGTTGTGAAAAAAAGATTAAAATTTTTGACCCATTTTCCATGCAAGAGAATGCAGCAGAATATTTAGCAAAATATTTACAATGCAAATACATAAAAGATTGGGGTTTTGCAAAACGACATAAAAAACATATCATGAAATTGCATGACAGAACTTAGATTAGTACTTCTGCAAATTCATGTGGCATATACACAAGACTTATTTGTTGCGATTTTAAATGCAATTACAGCCTCTTGGGCACTTTTATGTAGTTATTGGATTTTTCATTATTTCAAGGAATTTCTTTTTTACATACATCTATTTAATTTAAATTTTAATCAATGAACTCATGAGGAAGGAGTATATACAGAAATCTGTTTTTGTGCATGTGTAGAAACAATGCAGTTAGCGACATTTGATTTCTCAAAATTAGTCAAGGTTATAATATGTAAATACCAAAATAAGCAATAAAACATGTTGAACTGACTTTATTTAATTTTCACAATGACCATGCATTTCATGTAATAAATATTTTTAAGATAAAATATATGTGTTCCATGATTATATAATGTTTCACTAAATACTAAACGAATACATTTTCTACGGGTTTAAAAAACTTGAATATAAAACGTTAATTACAATCATAATCAAAAAAATTTTTTTTTACTTCCTTGAAAAAAATAAGTATGATCAAAACCATTTTAGTTTTACTATATAATACCTCCATTTACTATCTATCTTTCATCAATGGGAAACAAAACAAAAACCTAATCAATAAGTATTAAAATGAAAATAAATGTAAACACACAAAACATACCTTCACATTTTTCACAAATAACATTCTTTTGAACAGCCAATTTTCTTACAGCTCCATTATACAGTTCTTCAACAGTAACAGCCAGCTGGTGAACTACATTTGCACTCTTATTGTCCCTCTTTCTAGTACCCCCACCAAAAAACATATCAAATATGTCCATTGGTGAGGACATTCCTCCTCCACCAACACCACCTTCTTTAATCGCCTGTTCTCCACCTTGATCATAAATTTTACGCTTTTCGGGATTAGACAAAACTTCATAAGCTTGAGATATTTGCTTGAACTATTAAAAAAAATATATGGACAATAATAACATGGAACTAAATACAAGTAAAAACAAATGATCTGATTGTTCAATTAGTATTTTAAACAATTTTCAGAAAATTGGTCATTTTGAAAAACTGCTCTTTAGAATGAGAATTTAAGCCATGAACCTCTACCCTCTTTTTGTCAATGTTGATACAATCACACACAAGATCATTAAATTATAAAAGTCACATTATATAAATATTATGAATTATTTAAATAAAAAATTTTTATGTTTTTAACAATAGAATGTCTGAATAAACCAACATAATATATTCAACTTATTTTTATATGTAAAGTGATTCGTATTATTTTATTTTACAACCAAATTCATAAATACTATAGCAAATTATTAACAAAGAAACTCAGAAAAATTTATAAATGAAACAATTAGAGAAATATTGAATTATTTCTATTAAACATTCCTTTAACATCATCTTGAGGCATTGAATTAAATCTTTATACCAGATCACAGTATAAAAATACAATAACAAAAGAACCACTATGATATAATAGATATAACATATATATAATATAAACCCCATAGATATAATATAAAAACCAATTAAAAATTAAGAAAAATGTTTAAAACCAGTTCATATTGCACTACACATTACAAATTAAAAGTTGCAAACCAAACTTAAATTGTGTTCATGTTGAGGCCTAAGTTGGGTAATTAAATTCAAGAAATATAACATTACATATATATAACCCTTTCAAGCATTTAAATAGAAAAAAAATAATGTAAATTTTCTTATAAATCAATAGAGTTCAATAGAGCACCTCTTTAAAAAAGTTAGTATTTAAAAAAAAATTTTTTTACCACTAAACTACAGATATGTAATAATAGTTGTTCACAGATAGCAAATTCTAAGCAAAATAATAATGTAAATTACAAATTACACTTTTAAAAGATAATTAAAATTTAGAGAATAAAGAAACATTTTAAAGTTATGAAATTAGAATTATACCATTCTCAAAAAACAATGACTTGTTTTTTTAAAAAAAAATTAGAATTGTAATTCCTTTAAAGATAGAAAAATCTTTTCAAAAACACCAAGAACAATGCAATGCCACCCATTCACATTGGCTTTGTGCATCCTTCACCACAAAAACTTGGAAATTTTAAAATAGAATTTAATCTCATGCGGAACTATTCAATTTTGGTTGTACCCAGAGCTTGCCCTTCATGACTTTTCTACCCAAGACATTAATCTCTATGGAATGAAATCACAGTGACTTTTCTAATCCACATATAATTCCTATTATTAAAATCTACATCATACTTTATTTGGGTTTTCTCAAACCAATTATTCTTTCTAATAAAACTTCTATGATAATTCATTTCCTTCTAACAGTATTCCCAAATAAACTCATCAGTCAAATCCTTCTCCTTAAAACACATTTGATTAAATGGAAGACACACAAACTCAACATTCAATATTATTTGAAATCAAATCTTCACAATGTATCTTTTTTTCATAAGCATTTTTCTCCTTGCACTCTAGAAATAATAATAAAAAAATAATATTTCTCAATCATACTGTGCAAAAAAATTAACAGAAGAGGCAAGCGCCAAATTAAATTATACAAATTCACAATGAGGCATACAATGGATATCTAACTTTTAATGGAATTTTTTTTTAAAAAATAAAAGGGAAATATTTGAAAAAGATCTTTTAACATCTGCCGATTTTAAGTAACGAATAGCAATCAGGAATAGAGAATATGACTTTATAGAAATAATTTGCTACTTCCCATAATGAGTGAATGAGAATCTCACTTTTGGCGACTAATCTCAAAATTCTGAACTGTGATCAAGTGACGAAGACACCAAAGTTGACCTTTACTCTCCTAACTTCCACACCATGCCAATGTGAGGACTTTAAACCATGACAGCTTTGGCATGCATTAGTGGTATAAGGACTTAAACCCATGATTCAACACCCATGGTCACGCTAAGTAATAAGCTCTTTTTCTTTATTCCTGAATGAAACTGGGCTACTCAAATCATGTTTTTATGTACTATAAATACATTATTCAAAGAAATTTGTAACTAAGAATTCAGTCACAAATGGTTACTTCCAGATTTATAGAAATTTTTGAAATATTCTTCCAGACCTACAAGATAATGACAGGAAGGAAAGGCAATATAGCACATTAAACAATTTTATTTTTGCGACTGCAATTATAGCTGATTGGTTGTAGTCTTTTCACAGAAACACATTCAACTTCAGAGAACTGATGTAGAAATTGATAAATGCAAATTTGGCAAAAGGAAGTACAGTAAAGGCCATCAAGTAGATGTGGGTTTGAGAAGGATAGGAATTTATCATAGATGAGGTAAGTTTTTTTCTTTGCTATTCACAATAGATCAAAGCACACTGATCAGAACAACAAAGGAATTGTGAACACATTTTTAATGTGTGTAAAAACCCTATTTTGAAATTCACCAATTCCATTTTTCATTCTTCGATGGGGAGAAAAGGGAGTGATTTTTGCCTTTAACAGCATTAAGAGGTTGATTCATTAACTTGTGAAAGGAATGGGGAATTCCTGCCATATTATGACATTTAAATTTGACAACTTTTCCAACTTAATTTTTTTTTATAAAAAAAAGTTAAAAAAATTAAGCAATTTTCAGAACAAAGCTCCACATTAAAGCTACTGCAATTCATGAAACATCATGTGGTCAAATTTTTACAAAATAATTCTTCTCAAGATATTACTGTATTTTTGCTAGAGAAAGTTTTTTAAACAGGTCAGGAAGAACATACATATATACCGCATTCCGCTGAAAATAAGAGGGCTTTGTCAAGTAATTTACATTCGTATGTTTTTAACCAAGCCCATCTTATAAGCCAATTCCTTTTAGTACAGACCAAATACCATCCAGTACAAGTTAATACAGGGGTGGCTAACCTTCTTAGGACGAGTGCCACTATCTGATAAAAATTGTGCGTGTCACTTTCAACTTTTCCAACAAACTAAAGAATATGAAAAGGTGAAAAAATTTTACTTATAGGCTTATGATGGAATTTTTATGCAAATAGTATATATTTTATGCAAGTCTAAGTAGAGGAAATTTAAAAGTAATATAAGAAATAAGACAAAATTTTCCAGTTTCAATCAGGTTAAGTATAAAATAAAACTGAGTTACCAGAAAAATTTAATTTTAAATTATTAAACAGTCAGTACTTTCTTATTGGGGTTTTTCAATTTATAGATTTTTTTTACTGAATCATCTACATCAAAATTAGTTCTCAAAGATGCTAACAAAATTGGGTTGTTTTAGGTGTGCACCAGTTTCTCTCTTTTTTTCTCTAAAATCGAGTAAAAAAAAGCAAAAGTGTGTTTGAAAAAGAAGATATATGATCAATCAGGATTGGGAAAGCACAATCTTTTCCTTGTAATCTTAAATTTAAATTATTTAAATGTCTTATAGTATCAGTAAGAAAAGCTAAATCTCAAAACCCATCTTCATTCTTGAGAAGCAAGCACTCACTGGACCGTTCATTGTTTTCTGCCAGATATTTTAAAACACTCTCCCTCAAATTCCAGAATCTCACTAATGCACTTCCTTTGGAAAATCAATGCACACAACAATGAGAAGAAGCGTTGTCTATATTATAATTTTATATCGTAATTTGATTCAGTGTATTTGAACTAAATTTTGATGTTTTGTTTTGTCGAAGACAACCACCTTCAGATAAAAAAGTAAAAAAAAAAAAAAAAAATTTTTTTTAAAATTAATATTTATTATTATCTTTTCAAATTTTTTAATTTTTCAACAAGTCTTCGCATGCCACTCTCACAACTTAGCCACATTGTGGCATGCACGCCGAGGGTTATATATATATATATATAACCCTTATATATATATGCACCCCCCCGAATAAACTTTTAAATTGATTTCGTTAAAAATAAATTAAGCATTCAAAGAGTTTAAGACAAATATATATGATCTGTCAGTTAAAAAAATACATTCAAATGATAAAAACTTTTTTTAGATTAAGAAATTTAAATAAATATTAAACCAACTGATGAACAAGATAAAACAATTTTTCACCTTTTCTCCTTCCGAAGGATTTTTGTCAGGATGATACTTCAAAGCTAATTTCCTATAGGATTTCTTCAATTCATCTAGTGTACAACTGGGTTTTACTCCCAGAATATCATAATATGTAGTTTCTTTAACCATTTTGACAACTGTGGGAAAAATTATTTAAGCATGAAATACTTAGATTAATGATATTTGAAGTGTAGTAATGACAAGAAATGTGACAATTTATATATATAGCCAGTGAAGTGTACATTACAGATTATACACATGTTAAAAATTATATTCAAATATTTCAGGCATCAGATTGACATTAAAACAAGTGTTTTATAAATACAGCACAAAAATTGTTCCATATGAAAAATTCAGTTAACCATTTATGACAAAGCAAAAATTTTATGAAATGATGCAATATTCTGCCAATAACATATCAATTCATTTTAGTTTAGCAGGAATTGTACCAACATTCAGGGTTAACAGGATTTTCCACATACACCCTCATATTTTGTATATTAGACTCTTCCTTTTTAACTTCTCATTTTCATGTTTTTTTCACTCACCCTAGTTTTCAGCTCTCTCAACGTTCATTTTTTTTACAAATAAATGAAACAAAGTGTAGTTTCTTCTAATTTTCATTCAAGAATAAAGGTATTCATATTATAAACTCTTGCATTCAGAGAATAATGATTTCACTTGAGGAATTTCCTCTAGCTAAATTTTTTCTAAATATATAAATCAAACATTTAGATTAATTTAAAAAAATATGTTATATCAAATTTTAGTAGATAAATTTTGAATTACAATAAGTTAAGAATTCTTCTGAAACAGTAGCTTATACTTTTACTACTCGATATAGTAGAATTCTATATCTTATTTTAGTGCTATATTAGCTACATTAATGAACATAAGTAAACAAGATTTAGTAACCACACAAAAGATGAATCCAACAGATACAAAGACTGTGATTGCTTCTTAATAATGACATCAGTAAAAAAAAAAGGCAAATATTTTTATCCTTTTTTCCTCAGTAGCTTAAGTTGGAAACTGGGTAAAAAAGCATTCATTCAAATTCATAAAAAAATATTTGTAAATATATATTCTTCTCCAATATATGAATATAATTTGTGAACAAACACTATGTAGTCAACAAAGGGTGAAATAAAAAGATATATAAGATGCCAACTTTTAAATTCAAAAGATAAGTTAGGAGATAATTAAGATGTTTAAAGTAACTACTGGTAAAAATTATTTTGAAACACACTTAAGCATATTCCCCCATATAAAATGCACTTTTAACAGAAAAAATTAGAACCAAATTTACACGTGTATGCTATATATCGGATACTAGACTTGTATTTAAATACTGTTTGAATACTTGCCAATTAATATCACAGCAGCCAAATTTGTACCACATGAATCAAACCATTTCTTACCAAAACCTTACTGGTGTATTTTTTTTTTCAAATAAAAAACACAAGTAAAAATTTTGGTATTTACATATTATTGTAACCTATTGGCAACATTATATGAAACTAAAAACATGACATCCAAATCAGAGCATACAGCATATGCGAAATTAGGGTTACCAATCTGGCGAGTTACTCGAACGTTGGCGATTGTTGCAATAATACACAAGTACCAAAATTTTTTTATCATTGCTCATTTTTGTTATGATATCATGGCAGGATTCACATGGTGCTAATTCGGCTGTCGTGATGTTAAGACATTAGTAGCTACTATTTAACAGAAATAACATAAGTTATTAACTTTCATGACTGGTTAACATGAAAAGTTAGTTACATTCCTCTTGTTATATCTTCATGCACATCAAATTCTATTTTTATCACCACTGTTATTCTGATCCATAAATGCGAGGTGTGACACAAAAAAACTAGACTGATTCAATAAACCATTGTACTTACAGAATCAGTTCTCTGTGACATTATCACCTTCAAAGTAGTTCCCTTCAGCATCCACTCACTTCTGCATTTGGTGCTGCCATTGCTGGTAACTGCTCTGGAACAAGGTTTTTGGAAGGCTCTTCAGGGAATTCGTTTTTAATTGAATCTCTTTAACCGAGGTAAAATGGGTTCCCTTTAAGTAAGATTTAACTGTAGGACATTTAAAATAAGTCACAAGGAGCCAAATCAGGTGAATTAGAAGGATACACCAAAATGGTAATATTTTTGCTGATCAGAAACTGCTTGACACACATAAGGCCATGCGAACAGGTGCATTGTCCTGCCACAACAACCATCCCCCATCACTCTACACCTGTAATCTTTTTTTCCTAATTTTTTTCATGAAGTCTTTTTAGTATTTCAATGTAGACGATGTGTGTTGCAATGTAATGTGTTGATTAACAGTATGACCACTGGGAACCTACTCAATCATTAGAATTGCATTAATGTCAAATTAAACGATTAATTATTGCCTTGAATTTTGACAAGAGTGCTTTTTTGGGTCTTGGGGATCCTGGAGACTTATTGCATCGACTGGCCCTTACTTTCTGAATTATAGGTAAAAATCCATGTCTCAGCACATGTTAAAACAAATTTGGCTCATTTTCAATGCGTTTGAATATGTCCACACACACGTCTTTATGGCACTGTTTTTGGTCATCGGACAAAAATTTGAAACAAACTTCTCAGGAATCCTCCTCGCGAGTAATTTGTCAGTTAAAATGCAGTGAACAGCTTCTTTATCCAAGTTATCCAGGTCACATCACACACTTTGGCAATGTTTTGGTCGGCAATCGCAGAACTAAGGCACCAAGCAAGTATGCCATTCAAACACATGTGCACAAGACAATGTTACATCTTCATAAGCCTCTGTTAACATTTGAAACGTTTCTGAGGTCGATTTCTAAGTTTCCAAGAAACTTGATGTTGATCCGTTGCTCGGTTTTTACATTAAGACATTTTTCCAGCAGAACATAGTTGCACATGTTCACACAATGATGTAGTAATCCCAACAGCTGCAAGATCGGATAAGTCAAAACTGGTCACATGGATAGAGGAAGTGTGTACGATTATGTCATCAAAACAGTTGTTGCCAACTCCACTTTTTTCAAGCTACATACTTAGTCTCATTTTCTTGTGTCACACCTTGTAAATAATTGTGCATTCCATCTAGATCATTAGGTAAACAACATTTTTTGAATGACTTTTTAATTATATCGAGTTTTATTTCATTCCCATGTTTTTATTATATACTCGTGCACTATTTCTAGACTTCAAAAAATAACACTGCACATGTATACTACAGGTAAGAAACAGTGCTTAATACAGTGAATAAAAAATGCAACTAGTAAATATTGGCATTTTGCACTACTGCATGAAAGACGCCAGAATATATGATACTAAAAACTTAAATACAACAAAATTAACAGAACTATGATGTTCAAGTCAAATCATGTAATTACAGAACCAAATAAAAATACTTAGTTCATTTCTTCACAAATGAATTTTTGGTACAACATTTTTCCCCTCTTCACTATTTTCAATTTTTCTTTGTTTTTTGAATAAATTTGTCGCATAACACTACTAAGGAAAAAATAAATATGCCAAATTAAAGTGCTTTGAGTAAAAAGATTAAGATCAATTGACTTAAAATAAAATTATGTTATGAATCAATTTGTAACGATCATATTGTTTTACGAAAACTGATAAAAATGTCTGATGATTTAAATTATTTACTAAACGTTTTCACAAGATCGTCACAAACAATCACTAATGACTACAAGAATAACTAATATATGAGAATGACAATATTTCAAGAAATTTAAAAACGGTAATATTTGTTTTAAAAAATAACAAAAGAGATTCACATAAGTCTAATTCTTAAATATACTACAAAATTAAATTTTTTTACAACATTTCAGAGCACTGATTTACCGGAAAATACTATCTGAACATCGAATTTAGAATAATAGATTAAGTTTATCATTTTATTTATTCTGGGATGTTGAGCAACAAAGGCTATTATTTCCAACTATATCCTTCTATTCAAAACTATAAGTTTTAAAAAAAATCCATTTTTAACATTCATTAAATGTTGAATGTGCATATGTACCCATAATCGCCATAACTTACATCAATTTATAATTAAAGGTTTTCTAGAAAAAATAACAGGCAAAAATACACATAATTCACACAGAGCAGTTAAATTAAAAATAGTTGATAGGACATAAAATTGTTAACGGTTAAGAAGAGGAAACAAAAGAGCCATTTTATTAATACATAAAATCTAAAACAATGCACTGTAAAAAAAATCACTTTTTATAGCATATTTCGAAAGTTATTTTGTTTCCAAAAATGCTATTTATATATTCATAAATTTTTCAAAATCAATACAATATTCCTCTAGTAACTTACCTTAAACTCGATCGCTACAAAATTCACAAATTACTACACAGAAATTTCTGGATCAATCGCATGAGCATTACAATGAAAAGAAGGGAAAGAGAGAGAAAATTTCGAATGCGTGCGCAACTTCATTAATGTTGCCAATTTATTTCAGATTTACAGTATAATTTTACACAATGGTCTATTTTTTTTTATATCAATTAGTTTCAAGCTATATGCAGAAAAAAAATTAGAATTTTTCATATTTGAGATATTTTTTAAAATAACATTAAACAATTCTTTCTTTTATTATTTATATTTGTTAGAAAATAACTAAATTATTGCTGTAAGAAAAGTCTATTTAAAAATGAATTTTTTTTTACCAAATTATCTTATTTAGCCAAATATTGGCTGCCAAGGAATCGATTACTTTTAGATCGATCAACTGCTGTTTGTAAAAAAGGCGACACCCTGAAGGAATCATCAGAATTCATGAACTTTGCTGCAAATACCAATTATAGGATGTTACGTAAAATAGTAAAGTTTCAGAGCCCTCGCGCATGCGTGGCGCACGCAGCATCCTAAGAACTGATGCAGAAAGCGTATAAATAGAGGTCTGTAGCGGGACATTGAATATATACTACAACACACGCTTCCGCTACTATCTTTTAAAACTGGGTCAGATGAAAAATTGCTGACGTCATTCACCATTTCCACCCCTGCGGACGCAGGGGAACTTCGGCGTTTTTCGCCCATCGATGCTTCTTCCTCCACCCTCCCCCTCCACGTTTTGACCCGAAAGGGTTTAAGAGCGTCTTCGAAATTTCACAAATCTGCTTTATCCAACAGATGGCGTTGTTTGCAACTCGGATGACGTCATAAAGATAACTTTTGTTTTCTGGAAACCTATCGTTACTATAGCAACGGGGTGTGGTTCAGAAATGATTGACAGATGTAGTCGGTATGAGAGCGCATGCGCTCTTTGAAGAACCAGATCGAAGAGAGGAAAAACGTGTCAGCAAACGGGTAGGGGGGTGAGGAAAGAAGGGAAAGAGTTTTCTACAAATAGTTTCAACCTTTGAATACGGTTCTGTCACTGCCGCACAAAATTGGGTGCGGAGACATTTTTTTTTGAAAGCCGTGCTAGTGGATAGGTATCAAAATGTGGATTGCACTTCTAAGTATATATATAGTTCTGGAATCTACTCAAAAATACATTTTTCTGCAGAAATGATGAGGCTAATCAGTCTAGATTTGTCGGAAAACATAGGATATATTTGCTTAATTTGGGTATAATTATGTGAGTTTTTCCCATTCATATGGAAAATAATTGAGTGTAATGCACTTGATATTTTGTCACATGAATTATTGTATTTCAGGGTAGGCCTTTGAGTACAACATTTTTGAGGTAATTCTATTGTAGGATTTTACTGTTTCCTAGTTTCGGATGACATTTATCCCTTTTTGTGGAAATTGGTATTGTAGTTTAGAAATCATGTAATTAATTTCAACTTTTCCATAAAATCATCGTTATAAGGCTCCGGATTTTTAGGAAAAAAACGTTCAAATTGTCTCTTGACAAATACGTCTACATTGTCTTAGGTATCATAAACAATGCCCATAAGAATAAGAAGGGAAACGAAATATGGGTGGGGGTTTTAATTTTTCGTCGAAGAATTTGGTAGATCTTTATTTGAAATTTAGAAAAAGTATTTTTTTTTTTGAATTTTAGGAGATATATTTGTTTTATTTATCTTTGTTACCTTTATTTATTTATCGATCTAATTCTCTTTGTTTGATAGAAATATGCGAAATTTTAATAAGTTTATTTCTGCTCATATCTCTTAGATACAAAATGTATTTGAAATTGTCATAGAAGGATGCTTATTATGGAAATAAAGTTTCGATTTGAATCTTTAAAAAGAAAATGTCATTTTTCTTAGAAAATTATTAACTAGAGCACTTTTTTGTCAGTCCTTCTTTAACAGCATTCCATTTTTTGTTTTACAAATTAATGCTATTTCCAATCAGGGGCATAGTTACCGCATATCAATGATACGGGGCCCCAAGCTTTGAGGGCGGGCACCCAAACGTGTAAGCAAAAAATCGCGGGGGTGGCCTTAGAGAGGGCCCTCAAAGATGATACAGTCGTCCGCGTCACTTGACCATGGTTCAAAATTACGCGGACCGTTGCCAAAATCCCTCGTGTTGCTAATCAGAGCGACGTTAATATACACTCACTCATTCGTATTATTCAATGTTTCTAAATTATGATTTTCTGAAAATATTATGGGGAACGTCGAGAAGTGGTTTGAATGATCTTGAATTCATTTTTTGAATTTTATTTTATTTCAGTATTAAATAATTCATTTAAGTCAATTAAATCAGAATTCATGCAATATTTTAACAAATTTATGTATTGCAATCATTTTAAAGTAAGGAAAAAAATATTTTTTTACAAATACAAGACATAGTTAAGAAAGTATTAGTAATTTAACTTTTTTTAGTTGTGGGGAAAATAATTAGTTATAATTACGAAAAATGTTCACATTTTAATGAAATCGATATAAAATGTCTATTCAATTGTTCTGGCCCTTTCCATTGATTTGATGTATTTATATGAAAGCTTTTCCTTTAATATTTCCTGTAAGACACTGTCAAAACAAAACAAATTTTTTTTTAAAAAAAAAAGAAATTTTTTAAGGAAAGTTTTGATTATTCTTATAGTAAAAAAAATTGAAGTTTAATCTGAAGAGGTTTTGAATTATAATTTAACTATTTTGTTTCTTAAGATTCTCATCGACAAGCCTCCATTAAATTCCGAGTATAACATTAATCTCTTACGGAGCTTCTTACTTTTTTACTTTCAGTGACTTTAAGTGCACTTAATTTTACGGAATAAAATGCATTTGAAAGAGTGAAAAAGAAAGTGAATGCCTCTCTGGTCTTAAATGTTTTTCTGATTTTATGTAAATATTTTAAGTATTTATTAAAGATATGAAATTTCCCATCATGTGCGACAGGTAAGCTCTCCTTTTTTATTATTTTTTAAACACGTATACTTTAATTTTAAAATTAATTTTCTTGCGAGTAATTAGAAAAGCCAGGATTGCACATTTTTTAACTGTGGAAAGAAAAAATGAAGTTCCTTCTTTCAACGATAGAATACATGTAATTTAAGTGTATCATTCATGAATGGTGATTTATTACTCTTTAATTTTAATTACCATACAAATCGCAAGTTGAAAACTTGACAAATCGTCGAATAAAGAATTAATTTGATTGAAGCCTTTTACGAAAATAGTTACAATAAAAGTAAATGCAAATGAATATTTTCAAAAGTATTCAAAAATTTGCCGTTAAGATTTAAAACAGTTATGGCGAACCTGTGACCCCTGGGCCAGACGCTGAGCCCCGCAAGCTCTTTAATTGACTCAAGATTGCTGGGCAACCATTTGTTTGCTTAAGTGGGTTTACTTAGATTCTCTAATTAATGAGGATTTTTTTTTCTATTTGTATTTTTACAAGCGCTGAATTGACACAAAAGCAATTTAAATGCTTTCTATAACTTTCAGTTTGATCATTACAGCTCCAAAGTTACTACAAATGACAGCAAAGGTATATGGAAGTATGTAGTAATTGAAATAAAACAAAAGTGTTTGCAAAATGCCAAACAAAGTGTATAATTTTACTTACATTTTGTATGTTGAAAAAATCGACAAACCAAAGCAAGTAACCATATTTAAAGCACTTTCTTCGAAAAAAATGCTCTTTTGTAATGTTATGTTCAGTTATATTTGTAGAAAAAGTCTTCCATAACACTTGTATTATCCTCTTTTAGTTTCACCTTGTGAAGCGCCAATGGGCACCATGCGCATGTCAGTTATTCTTGTAATAAAACAACAATTGCACATACGTATAAAATTGTGTTAAAGTATTTTTTAAAAAGTACATATTATACAGAATAAATATTTTGCAGAAGTTAAAATCCTATATAAAATAATACGTTCATACACAATTCTAAGCCTCCCTTCTTAACAATAGCGGACCATCCCTTCTGAACACATGTGTAGCAAGGCTACGTGTTAAACGAAAGATATGGACGGCTGGCAACAGATGTGGTTGGTCCATTGTTCACTTAAAGGAATGAAAACAATAAAAGTGTCTTTTCGGCTGTGGAACCAAAGAACATTATAGGGGCTACGTTACAGGGGAGACAAGGAGAGACAACACAACGCAAAACTTGTAAATTCTCACCTGTTTATTAACAAAAATACATGATCATGTATTGATCACTGTACATGATAGTGAGTGTTCGAATTGTTGAGAGTTTTATGAGATAACTTCGAATTATAGCGTATTGTAGTCTGGCCAGCCACAGAGTTTACTTCGAAATATTGAGAGTACCAAAACGTATTGTTTTAGTTCGAAATATCAAGAGTTTCTCTAGGGACTGAGCATACACTTTGAATTAGTGAGAGGTCCGAATTATCGAGAGTCGACTGTATATATATACAGGGTGACCAGCCTTAATGTGACCCAATAGCTAATTCTCGAACCGTTCGGTTTAGATATGCACTTCCAATTTGAAAAATGTTTTAAAACAGGTAAAGGATGTTTTTACGTGCTTTTCGAACCAAAAAACCCATTTACAAAAAAAATTAATTTTTTATTCGGTCGCCAGGTCCTATCATTTATGTTTAGAAAAAGATGCAGTACATAAAAACAAAGTAAACACGAAAATTTTCACTTTATTACGATAAAAACTGGCCGAGTTACGGAACTTCGAAAATCATACATTTTCCCATTTTCTTGGCAATTTTCAAGAAGCTAGTAAGGGGCCGTCTCCAAAGTGAAATTAGTTGGAACGCTGCCAAGAAACTTTCGCTCTTGCACGGAATTCTTATGTAAATCTTTTTTTAATTTAAAAGCATACGTGAAGAATACAATAATTGAGAGAGTATTTAAGAAAAATAAAGTTTATTCTATGTAAGTGTAACATGGAAAAAATAAAATATTTTGGACGAAGAAAACATTTTAAAAGCAGTTCCAAAAAAAAAAAATAGATTTACATGCTGCGGCTTCAGTCTGATTTGCTGCGTTTTTGCTGATCATGACGAACGTTAAAAATCTGTTGTGTAGTCGCCTGCAATTGCATACAGTCGTATTCTAATATTACGAATTCTAGTACGGGAGAACGAGATGTATACAAATGAAGAATACTGCGAAATGGTACTGTTTTATGGACAGTGTAATCGAAATAAGAGAGAGGCGGCAAGACTTTATGCCATTAAATTTCCCACTCGAAGACATCCATCTTATTGTACAATTGCCCGTGCTGTTCAACGCTTGTATAAAACTGGGAGTTGTCATAGACGTATTCCTTGTCTCATGCCACACCTCGTGCCTTCACCATTATTTAAGTTAATTTGGTCATTCTGATATAATAAAGCACCTGATTCATGATTGGCGCATCATTCCACATTATGCTATAATTTGAAAGGTAAATCCTGTACTATTTTGCTGCTATTTGTTAAAACAAGCTGTTTTAATCTCTTCGGTACAAGTTGTATTTCTTTGATTTAACTTTTATTTTTTGCCATACAGCAATACAAATTCTCAATCTATGATGTTTACTACGATGTTTTGATGTTACTATGATGTTTTTCTTTTGCTCTTTCTGTAGATAGTGAATTACTGTTCTGTAAACTCAATTTATATACGACCCCCTTTTCTGAGCAACTCAGATGCTTCAAATTTATGTAGGCATAACTCGGTCAGTTTTTATCGTAATAAAATGAAACTTTTTGTGTTTACTTTGTTTTTGTGTACTGCATCTTTTCCTAAATATAACTGATAGGTCCTGGGGACCGTATAAAAAATTAATTTTTGTAACTTTTTTGTAAATGGGTTTTTTGGTTCGAAAAACAAGTTAAAACATTCTTTTCCTTTTTTAAAACATTTTCAAATTGAAAGTGCATATCTGAACCGGACGGTTCGGGAATTAGCTATTGGGTCACATTAAGGCTGGACACCCTGTATATATATTTACTTACATTTACTTACATATATATATTTACTTACTTTTAAGTCAGCAATGTTGATAATACTGTAGCATCCATTCTTTTATATTTTATATTTAACTCTGTTATTTTAATTTTCATATCTCCTCTTAAATTCTGTTGTCAGGTTATCTTAATAACTTGACTCGCTACGTTCTTATTTGTATTTCATTAGATTTGATCTTAATTTTTTTTCCTGTTATGTTCTATATTTTATATAAATTTCTTCCATATATATATATATATAATATTTTATATATATGTATATATATATAATATAAAAACTCTCGTGTCACAGTGTTTGTAGCCAAACTCCTCCGAAATGACTGGACAAATCTTATGAAATTTTGTGCGTATATTCAGTGGGTCTGAGAATAGGACGTAAACTATTTTTCATTCCGATATTGCAGTTAGTTGAGAAGATATTAATTAAAAACCTTAAAACCCTTGTCCGTTGTTTCGCTTGGCGTCGAAAATCGCCAATTAGATGTAAAAATACTACTCTGTCAGAGAAAAAAGAAAACCCAGACCCAGAGAAAAATTATAGGAAGATAAATACATCACTATTATTTAGCGAAGTTGTAAATAATATATTTCTGTTGAGCTTTATTCCATGTGAAAGAGTTTTATGATATTTCGAAAAGCACAAATGATTGAAACATTTTGAGTTCTTATTTATTATTTATTTATTATTAAAACACCAAATAATAAAATTGTATTACTCGGTGCGCTCAAAATTTTCTGGAATCATTTATAACCGTGAAAGGAGGAGGTAAAATAATAAAGGAACAGATCCATTATCAGTATACTGTTTTATAGCATTAAATACTTCAATTCGATCTATTTGTGTGTTTTGTACAGTAAATAATGCCAGCAAGATGCAAAGGGTCTGATTTAGACCGTCGAATTACTAAATCTACAGCCATGCGAAATAGAAGAGCTCAATGAACAGACAAACAAATCCAACAGGATAATGAAGATGTGCGTGTGAATGTGGCGCAGTTGCGTAAATCACAATCACAAGAGATACGAGTTGAACAAAATCAACTAAGACAAGCGCGTCGATTCCTATTTGACACACTCAGAGCAAATGACCAACAACGCCAACAAGTTCATCGAGCATTTACATCCGATTCATTCCGTCATCTATCATTCGAGTATGAGCCCAATGTTAAATATTACGCTCATTCGAATATGACAACTGGTGCTATGGACAAGGAATGGCCGCATTGTAATGCGCTTAAATTTAAAAATGAGCCAGCCGGATGTGTTGCGCGTCAGGAAAAGTGCAACTACCGGAAATTAAAACACCCCCTGAACCATTGAACGGTTTACTTATCGGTCGGATCCCGATTCTAACCTGTTCCTGAAGTCAATTCGAACATTCAGTTCATGTTTCCAAATGACATCGTTCGGAGCAACAGAAATAGTTAAAAATAATGCTGCAAATGGTCAACAATTTAATTCAACATTCAAAATCAAAGGTCAAGTTTATCACAAAGTGGGCTCATTTCTGCCGATGCCAAGAGAACCACAAAATTTTTTACAAATTTACTTTATGGGCGGTTATTTGACAAAACAACGTTTGCCGGGTCAGCGATATACATATGTATATATATATATATAAAAATAAATAAATATATATTAATATATAATATATATAATATATTATATATATTACAAAAATATACAAAAATAGTTATATACCTAAGTAACTAGTCATGATAGAATCGATTTATAGAATAATAAAATGAAATAAAATAATAAGACAAAATTATACAACCCACAAAGCTAAAAGATAGAAACTGAATTCTAAGAAACATAACTAGAAAGTAAATAGTGGAAATAAGTATTGTTCTAGAGTTGGATAAACATATGCATAGAAGGAAACAGAGGTAAAACTTTTAAAATAGAAGAAACCAAAAGAGTCTATTGACTAAAATGGTGAACTATTATGATTTCTAAAGCTGTCGCTGAATTAGAACCAGCAGAATTAGGGTTAAGCAGTTCTTGGGGATATATATATATATATAGGGAAAGTGTGAACTAATAGTAGGAGTTAAAAAAAGTGGTATTTTTGAGCTTTACTTTTATTAAGTATCGTGGAACAGATATATTAGATAATTTCACAAGATACCTGAGACTAGACATAAAAGCTATTGAAAGGTGCGAAATGATCGGAACTCTAAAAATAAAATGTAGCCAGGCTTGTTATTCTAGTAATTACTTCATTTTATTTTAATAAAACAGAAATTTTGATTTTACTAAGGTAAAGTCATATACCTTTATTAAAATACCCGTTGATTTTAAAAAAAGGTTGGTGATTTTATAAACTGACCAGTAAATTTGCTAACTATTGAATAAAGTATCACATTTACAAATTTAATCGTGATTATGCAAATACGAGTTTGATCAAATTTACTGATATATATGTTGTGACGGATCTATACGGTCTTCCACTAACCTTCTCTATTTTCTTTAAAATAATTTATTTATTTCAACCAATCTCCATCGGAGCCAAGCGTGATTTATGCAAATAAGATATATTATATAAGTTCGGGGTTCGCGAGTTAAATGAGTTATGTAAAGTGAAGAGATAGAAGAGTGAAGTTAAGTGAAGTACAGATCGTAGGTCAGCACGCAGCTGTTGACATTCTTAGATAGCAGTTACGTGTGGAGCTACGCGTGGAGTAGCTGATTGTAGCTTGTAAAATCCGTGTTACAGAGTGTGGATCCTTCAGCCATTCTCCTAACCAGTCAGCAAAGCAGAAATCATCACGACGGAACAGCCGATGATAAAAGATGTCAGTGATTTAAATTAAGATATTACGAATATTCGTTACGTCGCGTAGTTGTAATTGTGCGTGTTTAAGCTTTCATAGATTCAGTTGTTACTCCGCTATTCCACTAGTAGTAATTCCCCTTTTCGTACTCCACTTTATATTGTTTCTCTTAAATTTGAATTGTGTGTTTCTACCCTTCTGTGTTAATAAGAATCAATAAATCTATTGGTTTACAATTATGTCTTTTGATCCTTTAAGCCCACCTACAGATCCAGAAATATTTACTGATAGACGGGGAGATGGTAGTGTAAGGGGTGGCCTTGAGCCACGACAATTTTACCGGCAATGTATGAAATGTTGGCATTCTATAGAATGCCTAGGCATTGTACAGAATGGCGGACGTTTTTAGGCAAAATATGTAATATTGGAATTATTTCATATTTTTCCTAGGCTTTGTATAGAATGCCTAGACATTCTTGAATTGCCTAGACATTTATAGAATGACCAAAAAAAAAAAAGCTAGTTAGGCAATGCATGATAAAAGGTCATGATAAGGATATTATATCAATGACGCACATTCCTAAAAAATACAAAAATTATTCTGACAAAATAATGAGAGTGCCATTAAAAATTATTCAAAATATGTGAAGGAAAATGAAATTCATACCAAAAAAATTAATCTCTTTCTTATTAAAGAAAACAAAATTTTTTAAATAAAAAAAGTAAGTGAAATAAAAACTTAAATTTAACCTATTAATTGTAACATGATAGGCTTGTGTCAAATCGTAAATATTCACACACAAATCATAATTCGAATGTTCTTTTCAATTAGTACTAAAGGATAAATAAAAGCTTTTACCTGTCAGAAGAAGAGGCGACTCAAAATTAACGAAACATCAGAGGGACACGAAAGAGGTTTATTTACAGCACAGACAAGACAGAGACTGAACTAAAGCGTACATTCGTAAACAAGCGATTGCAGCGCCCTGCACTAATATGTCAACACACTCTACAGTTAAGGTTTCAACACACTCCCCTCCTCCCGAATGACCAGGGGGTTCATTCTAAATCTACTAATAATTTCAAAAATACAAGAAAAATCATTAAGTATACATTTCAAGTAATTAAATTCAAATAAAATACAAATTCAAACAGATGCATAAATTCAAAGCAAA
>BMAO01010430.1:0-115821 GCA_019973975.1 Trichonephila clavata
TTAAAGGTGGCATACGTCACACTGGAATTATTTCTATTTGGACGTAGCCAGTTTTACTATTCGCCTGTGGGTTCTAGTCCGCTTCTGGCTGTAGAACTTTTAAGTCAGAGATTGGCGGGGAAACTGCACCGGTCACCTCTCCGCCGGTTGCATAAAAAGATGTCAAAGGTTGATTTGTCTTAGAGCATAAGCATTTTTGTGTCCAGTTTTGGATATTTCCCACGCGAAACTCTATGACTGTTGACACGTCGAAACAGGAAATGGGTACTTTGGTGAAGACCGCAGCACGTTTAAAGCTTAATATTCGAGTATTTTCAGTTATAAAATGTAAGCAACAGCTACCACAACAAGCTGTACAGCTGAAAAATATACCGACAAACATTTCTTCCTAGAACCAACTTGTTTTAATATAAAAAATGTTTAGAGACTTACCTGCAAAATAACTTTTATTAAAGTGTTTGTTTGACCTTACCTAGAATCCAAAAGAGAGTTTCAATAATTGTGTGTGAAATCGAGTTAAAAATAAAACACATTTGTGAGCAAAAATAAAAAAAAAACTTTGCAGATTAATGTAATGGACGCAAAGATATTTTTTTTAATGAGGGTGCATATGCAATACCATATGTGTTAAGAGAACTAAAAATAAATCCGGAGATAAGCATTTGTGAAGGTCATTGAAAAATTGACAAAGTTAGAATTATAGAAACAGAGATGACGGTATAAAAAGCCAGCAAAAAGACCAGAACTACTGAATGACAGCATAAAAAGAAGCAGGATGCTTTGGATGAGTCCATGTAAGATGAATACAGAGCTGGAATGTCTGAAATATCAAATTTTAGTCGCTATGTCATTTTTTTCACATTACTCAAAATGTGTTTTTAAAGTTATTAGGTACAATTGTAGAAATATCTGTATAATTATATTTTTATGAAACTTGGAATGTGAACTTTCGTATAACGATAATGTATTTAAGGGTTAGTAATTTAATACCTTAAATGTTAGAATTTTTATTTTTAAAGCCCAATTTCCAAAAAAGAAGGGGAAAATACCACTTTTATCAAAGTTACAAAAAATCAAGATTCAATTTTCTATTTTCTTTTTTAAAAAGTTTTAAGCAATGAGATATAAAAAAATGCTTTTAAATAAAGATACAGCTTTATAACTAAAGCACAGTGTTTTGTGATGCTATATGTTATAAAAGGAAAAATAAGGTACCTAATCAGCCCCCTGTATGCGAATGCTCATTTTGGTGTGTATAATTCTTTTAAATCCTTATATTTCTAAAAAGGATTGTATAGTAGTAATTTTATGTTATAGTACATTAAGAAAAATTATATAGTTTGCATAAAATAAGTTTTTTTAGTAATGGAATCATTTTGTTTTATAAAATAATGTTCAGTTACACAAGTTAAAATTTTGCTGCTTTTTGCGTTATCGAGAACACGTCCCGATTTATTTAAGACAGTTTTTATTTAAATTAGATTTTAAAGCCAAGATTAAAAACACTTTGCCAAATAAAAGAAAATTTATCGAATTTCAACTTAACGCTAAAATTGCCAAATACAATATTTAAAAAAATTCGTTTCAATTTAAATTAATAAATGTCAAACCAGCAGTACTAAATAGAAATAATTATCAATGTAGAAGAGACCTAAACTCCAATCTCTAACCTTAAATTTAAGAATATCTCAGAAAATTTGGGTGAAATGAACTGTTGTAAATTTAAAGCACAAAAACAATTATTCGATTATTTTGTTAATTTAGCAGATATTTATTAATTTATATATAGATGTATCACATCAAAAATATTTTATATTACATCAAATAAAATTAAAATTTTAAAAAATGAGAATTTAAAAATAAAAAGCTATCAAATTTTAGGTTATTTGAGAGAGAAACGTACATTCGAAAAACAATTTTTTTAAAGAAAAGGGCGTAACGGAATTAAGCGAATTTGATATGCATATAGTATTTCCCCATATACACTATCTGGCCAAAAGTATCCGGACGTCCCTTAAAAAAGTGGTTCTGGCGAGTGACGCAATTTGATACGTAATTGAAACCTATAAAAGTGTTGGTAGTAGTTTGTCAGATTGTATGTATGCGTTTGTGAGGCAATGAGTAAGTCAAAGCAGCTTAGTGAGATTGATAGTGGCAGTACAGTGAGATGTCACCTTTGTGGGAAATCAGTTCGTGAGATTGCGGGCATTCTACAGAAGCTTAAATCCACTGTGAGTGATGTAATTGTGAAGTGGAAACATCGAGGCAGTGAAACGGCAGAAAAACGAACCGGTAGGCCGAAAATACTTGGTGAACGCAGCCGCAGAACTTTGAAAAAGGTAGTGAAACAAAAGCGCGTCCCCGTTAGGGGAAATTTCTCAAGAGTTCCAAAGTTCATCAGGAATTAGTGTTAACAGCAGAACTGTCCGTCGAGAGTTAAAAAACTTGGAATTCCATGGTCGTGCAGCCGCTCACAAGCCAAACATCATTCCACAGAATGCAAAGCATCGATTGCAATGGTGTAGAGCTCACCGTCGTTCGACTGTGCATATATGGAAAACTGTTCTTTAGAGTGATGAATCTCGCTTTACAGTCTGGTAGTCGGATGGACGCGTCTGGGTTTGGCGGATGTCCTGCGAACGTTTCTTTAGTGACTGCATTGTGCCGACTGTTAAGTTTGGTGGTGGAAGCATAATGGTGAGGGGGTGTTTCTCGTAGTTTGGCCTGGGTCCGTTAGTTCCTGTGATTGGAAACAAGAACTCTGAGATGTATGTGGACATTCTGGACAATGCTGCACTCCCAACACTACGGCAATATTTCGGGGAAGGCCCATTTCTCTTCAAGCAGGATGGCTGCTCCATTCACACATCGAGGTTTGCACAGACGTGGTTTGACGAAATGAGTGTTCAAAAACTCGACTGGCATTCTCAGAACCTCGATCTAAATCCAATAGAACACCTTTGGGACGAATTAGAGAGCAGATTACGTAGCCAGCCAAATCGACCATTCTCACTGCAAGCACTCACTTCAGCTGTGATGGACACCTGGAAGGCAATTCCTATGATCACCTATCAAAAATTGGTGGAATGTCTTCCGAAACATGTGAATGCTGTCATCCATGCAACAGGGGGACCAACATCATATTAATATGTGCCTGAGGACGCTTTAAGTCCATACTACTGGGTGTACGGATACTTTTGGCCAGATAGTATGCATAACACTACAATTAACTTTTTTTCATTTTATTTTTTTCTCTGAAAATAATTTTATGAGTTAAAGGTGGAAGTTTGCAATTTGGAGAAAATAATTTAAATTAACATGTATAAGGTCGCCATTTTTTAAGAATTTATTAAGTTTTAAGTTAAAAAAAATAGAAAAAAGTGAAAAAAAACCAATACGGAGTTGGATTGGGAATTAAATGTTTATGTATATCGAGATAAATGCTACAAAATTGTTTCACCAAGAATAATAGGATTTCTAATTGCATATAAAACTTCACATAAATATTTTACAACATCGGCCAGGCTTTGGATTTTCAAACAAATCATATAGATCGTGAAACAAGAAAACTAGAGTTCTTTCAGAATTCACTAAGTCAGACTTATCTTTACTTAGTAAATAAACGGAAATAAAGTTACACATCATCACGGATTCCTTTCTCTAGAGAGTGATTATCTTCTGCTTTGAAATAGCCGCAGTTATCACTGAGAAAGTAAAGAATAAAATCAAAAAAATGTATATTCCTTTGAGAAAATGAATACCCTACTAACTTAAAAATAAATACAACACACTCCAAAAAAATTACCGTAATTTAAAAAAGGATATATAATGAACTGTATATTTTGTCTTATGGAAAATAATTTTGGTTACTTCTGGTCATAACATAAGGTTTCAATGCACTAGGGTGTAAATAATTGAATGTTAATACAAAAAGTAAAATACAATAATTTTTAAATGTATTATGTCTGAGTGTTAAAAAAACATATTTTTCTTATTACTTACATTATTTACCCACTCTTAAAAAATTAAAAATATTTCTGAGGTAGATAATGGTCGTTTATAAAAGTAATTATTCATTTATTAGAGAAAAGCTGTTTGTGTTAAACATTAAAATAATGGCATGTACTCTCTTATATTTGCATTTTAGAATATTTAAAACATACATTATCATTTTATGTTTTAAATTCATCATAAATAGAGAATTGTTATATTAAGAAGATAGGTACGTAATGAAAAATTACTTAAAAATAAAGGAATTTCACATGTAAAACTTAGTAAAAATAAGTTATATTTATGACCATATGCTTAGATTTGAATATGGGACAATTAAAACCTGTAAATATTAATTTAAAATGATTTTGTTCTGCTGCACTAAAGAGTGGAAGAAAATTATTAACTATATGTATATCAATAAAACTTAAAATAAATTAAAATTTTCAGAATGATGGCATATAAACAAAATACAGTGATTCGAAGCCTAAAGGGTGTAAGAAAACAAAATGGAAATGAGAACATTAAACAAAAAAATTCAGAAAAATCGATACATTTAATGAAAAGAAATCATCCGACCATAAAAAAAAATAACTTAAGAAACATTTAAACTGATTTTAAAAAGTCCCTTGTAAATAGAATTTTAATTTTGCATAATATATTTAGTAACATATATATCTATAAATTAACATCAAGTTTAATGATTGTTAATGCCCCCATTTCGAATTATTTGAAAAGTAAAGCATATCAAAGAAAGTTTCATATTAGGAATATATACTCAAAACTATCTCACTATACGTAATTGCGATTTATATTTCATTTTTAAAGTAGCTATCTCTTAAAGTCCGTTTTCGCTAGGACATAATATTGAAAATGGTCATATGCACGAAACATTCTTGTTTTCATAGGAGAAGAGAAAAAAAAATTAAAAAATAATTTTCAACAAAACTTAAATTTACTACTTGCGGGGAAGTCGAAATTTTTTTATCTTTAGCAGTAGAGAGTCTTCAGAATCAGTTCAAACAATGTATCTTCAACTCACTTGTAACTTTCTACCAAGTTGAAAACTGACACATCATCCAAAAACCGTACATGAACGATAAAATTAGCATCTCTGCTTTTATATGCTGCTTCATCGAACTGAATTTAAAATAATTCGTCCTGCAACTTCCAAGAAAGCTAATGCTGTATACCACAAGTTACATCACCACAATTCGACTGGCAATAATTTTCTAGATGTAATGAAAAATAGTTTTTTGACAAAATCATTGTCAAACATAATTTTATATAATCCCAATGCACTGAAGCGCTTACTAATCTTGGTTAAGTTTTTTGAATTTCATGTCGTTTATTTGCAAAATTTTGGAAGATATCAGCCTTCTTCTTATACTTTAGTAGTGATAAACCCAAATTTTAAACATTCTTAATTATATATTATTGGTTTCGTTTCAGAACCACGCATATCTACTCATGCGTTGATGTTTCACTGTCGTCCATCGGTTCCCTATGTTCACAAAAATTTTACCATTATTTAATTTAAATCTACGGCCTTTCATATTTAACACTTTAACTACTGATTAAAAGTTACGCGTTTCGCTTCCCAGTGTCTTCGTTTTCCATAAAATACGTATGCAGTGTAATGGGGGGAGGCAGAGGTAAGCAAATTTTTTTCTGACATAATTAAATTCTTTCAAAACACAGTCAAAGACATTTTATTGTATTCCAAAGCCGTCGGATTAGTTTTAAACACAGCAGCACAATGCAAAGAACCGCCTTTTGGAAGGATGGATATATCCGTCTATATATATATACACGTCACTAAGCGCACGGGCTGGGTGTATTTTTGTATTAATACCGTGAATTTCAGTTAACATATCACATACACATTCAAGACAGATTCGATAGCAATAGAAGGAATTCCTCGACTGAGGATGAATAGAGTTAAACGAGATGCAGCATTTATACACATTTATGTCAAACTCGCGTGCTTATTCTGAATTGCTCGACATGAATCATAATTGCTCGTGAAGTATCAATAATGTCCGTTTCGGTGGTGAATATATATATATATATATATATATAGAGAGAGAGAGAGAGAGAAGTAGTAGAGAAATTTAGAGAAATTCTTGTAGAGAAATTTTGATTATATATATATATATATATATATATATGAATATATATGAAATAGTCGTGGTCGTTGGAATGAAATTTTTAATAATATGATCGCTATTGTTGATGGTTTCTTTGGATGATATTGACGAGGCATTCCAGTGAATAATTAAAACTATTTATTCCACATCTTGATCACATATAAACATGTTAAACATAAAGCATGAAATGGACAACACAGAACAAAGAATACAAATGCACCGTGAGCTGCAGCTGGCTACATGTTGCAGCAAATACAGAAGCGAAAAAGGGTTGGTCTCCAGGAATCTCGGTATTTATAGGCTTCTCAAATCATATGATCTGAGTGGGTGGATAGGTGTAGTTTAAAATACTCTCGTTAGGCGGCGGGTTAACTTATTACTATAACGTTGTTCCTGAAGGGATGGACCATTGGTAGTTAAAAGTTATTTTAAAGGATTATATTACTGGGAATTATTACACACACACACACATATATATATATATATATATATATATGGGGCAAAACTTCTGGTTATATCAACGAAGCCTGTGTTGCCAAATATTAAAAAGTTGCTTATTTTTGTTAATTTGTAAGTTTTGTAATTAACTAGGAGGGCATTAGCATAAGCTTCAAAGTAAGTTACATTATTATCATATGTGTTATTATTGTAAGAGGGTGATAACAGTTGCAGCCTCTGAAAAGTTGTTAAATCCTGTCGTAGATCCTAAATTATCATCGAAAGATGGCAAGATGGCATTTGTGTATACTTGTTAACTTCTGAAGATGGCATTAGAAGATATATGTTATCTTCTCTAAAGATAAAATTAGAAGATACATGTTATCTTCCAAAGATGGCATTTGAAGATACATGTTTTCTTCTAAAGATGGCATTTGAAGATACATGTTTTCTTCTAAAGATAGCTTTAGAAAATGCATGTTATCTTTCAATTACGTACCCACTTTATATGATTTCCATCATTATGATGTTACCATTGCAAAAGTTAGGTTAACACATACGCAAACTAAGCGTGTGTGTCATTGAAAGTTATGGATATAAGTTAAAAAACATTCTTCAAAACAAAACTGAAGTACATAGTTTTATATCTTTAAATACAATTTAAAAAATTAGAGGGAAATGTGTTTTCTTAAATGTTTCCTAATTTATATTCCTTCTTATTTGTATACAGTAAATAAACCATTATTAATTTTTATAAAAAGGATAATTCTGAAATTTGTATTATATAAGTTTGCTTCTTTTTCTGGTATAAAAAAACTTAAATATTTCAAAATTAAAAGCCTCACTTAAAAAAATACATTTTTTTTTAGTTTCGTAATAATGTATCTCTAAATTGAATTATTACAACAAACATTATTATTTTTTTTCCTATTATTAAACAAAACTTTATGTTAGTACAAAATGGAGTAACAACTTTATACTAAAAGAAGTATACAACTTTTGATCATGTGCATTTGAGTTATTGAAATAAGGGAGTTTAGAATATATTAGGGCAGGACTAAATGTTCACTATAATCGATATTTAATTGCAATGCCCAAAAATTAAAAACATTAAAATAAATTAATTTTTTGTGACCGCATTCCTTTCAAAATGCCTTACTTCATTTTCTGAATTCAAAGTAAGAAATTGTTTTCATCACTATAATCAAATAAGTTTTTAAATAGAATAAAAATGAATGTCTAGGTACATTTATTTACTTTCATTGCATTGGAGCTATTTAAAGAAAATACTACTGCTACAAGTCAAAACAAATAAGATTAAATTATTTAAATTACTTACTGAATAATTTAATCTTGAGCCTCATGAGAATGCATCTTTCTTTAAATAAAATAAGACAATATTTATTTTGTACTAGAGTACATTTAAAACAATGTAGCAATATATGTAAAACATTTTTGTTAATTAAATGACTTTTCTTATAAGCTGTCTTTTCTTTAAATTAAATATAAAACATTTATCAATGTTTAATTAGGGAAAACAGAAGATAAGAATGTATTTTACTGGAGAGTTTACTTACAGAAAAAGTTGTATTCAAATTTTTAATTTATTAATTTTATATGTAGTTAAGTAAAATATTAATATTTGTAGTAAGGAAAAAAAATTATTCTTATTCCAATGTAAAAACATTGAATATAAGGGTATATATTAAATGGTTGTTCCTTTTAATTAGTCATTTTAGTTTAAATTTAATATTTTTCGGTTTTCTTATTGACTTACAATTCGATAATATGCATGCTTTGCTTCTAATCTTTTGGAGATACAATTCAATTTGAAAAATTGTTTTTCATTTAATTGTTTTTCTAGTTATTTTACTTGCGTAACCTATACATATACATTATGTATAATAGGAGTTTTGCTAAAATTAACACTAAAGTATACAAATGAATGTTTAAGAAAATTAAATTCATTTAATGGTTTTCAAATCTAATCTCCCTGTAGTAATTAATGCATAGACATATGAAATTTGATTTAAAAATATATCAAACTATGCACAACGAAAATTGATATGGGTTTTGTGATATAACTTGATTTAAATTTATAAAATAATCTTTATTTAAATGTTCATCATATTCTTTAAAAATGTATAAATTTTAAATCGAAATATTTTTTGAAAAATTAGGTATTGCTTTCATTTATAAATACATGCTAACATTTAATTCATGAATTAATATTAATGGTTAGAAAATATATTCAAAAATTTGTAAAAATAGGAAACAAATCCTTACGTTTAAATTTTGATATATTAGTGATTTGTTTCTGAAATAATTCAATTTAAGGTTTTTATTTACTACTGGAATTGAAATAAAATGAACACAAAAACTACCTTACTTCTGGATGCCTTTAACTGATTTTTTTTTCAAATATTGTAAAATAATAGAAAAAGTAATTTAAGCGAAAAATTTTGGATGTTTTCATCGATTTGTCTCACATGAAATACGTTGTGTTACATTATTTCATGTATCATATATTTCTAAAATGCAGCTCCAAGTACATTGTCTAAAGCATTTTTTCTTAAACTTTCGATAGTCATAATCATTGTTTTTGTATCAGCATATCATGGACCCCTAAGATTTTTAACTCCCCTTTCCCTAATTCCCAACACATGGCTGAGTGATTTAATGGTTCCTCAAGAATCCTAAAACTTACCAGAGATCATTATGCATTCTTTTTTTAACACTATGCGCGAGCAATTCGATTAGGAAATCGAGATGGAGAAACCTTTATCGTATTAGCGCGCTCTAAATTTAGATCGTAATTCTTACACATGTGTCGTCTCTACGATTTTTTGAATTGCATTGTAGTAATGGTTATGTAACTGCAAATAATAAGATAACTGTCATAATACTCTTGATTGAAGTACATGTTTAGTAGAGTTTCTTCATTGGAACCAATTAGTGATCTAACTTAGGATGCCAATCTTTCAAATTTTTAGTAAACGAGGATATCTTAACAATAAAAGAGATACTTTCGCGGATCCCCCAGAAAGCCGTTGGAGACCTGTGGGATTCCCCGGACCAAAGTTTTAGAACCGGTGATCTACAGAGTTAAGGGCTCAGATCTAATTTTTTTGCTTCTCTGAGAGGGATGAATGTTTAAACAGTAAAAAATTCGGAGACATTAATTAAACAATGAGAATAAAAACTCGTTATAGAAATAAATATTTACATGAAAATGTCTAGACAAGTATGCATTACTTCATATTTCAGATTTTGATTAGAAAACCTGTCTAAAAATGCAAATGTTTAATTGTTTATATTTTAATGATATACATATATATTTCACGTCTGTTTATTTAAAAAAATTTCATACAAAAGGCGTAAAAAAACTGTTAAAATTAACTAAAACATGCAGAATGCATTATAAATAAATGTGTGTTTCTTAGAATGTAGTGAAGATAAAATTAAAATTATGTATACTTAAATTTTTAAAACTTACTAAATTTATATTTTTTATAATATCTGAGTAATTTTAGAAAAATATACGAAAATAATACAAAAGCTTCATTTTGTTTTCGGTGATATATACATATCATGTCTGTGAATTTCAACAGAATTAGTATTAAATATTTTAAGACATTTATTTAAATAAATGCACACATACAGTTCTTAGATTTTGATATATTTTAAATATAAATTGTTATTTAATTTTGCTTTCACTTGTACATAATTTAACATGCGAAGGTTTTTAAAATCATGGAAATAAAAACTAAAGGCATAAACATGTTTTGTACATGTTGTGCATTATTTGAGTTGTCAAACTGAACATTAAATTAGCTCCAAAGTGTGTGTATTTATATTTTTATAATGATTAGGTAAAGTTTTATGATCTATTGATCTTTCATTGGTTTTCTTCTATATATTCAATATGCCAGTATAATGTTTAATAGTTCTACATTTTTGCAATTTCTTCTAGTAAGCAGTTTTAAATAAGCCAATTAACATTTCATAAAACTTATTATTCGAACAGATTATTCGACGAATATTATATCATGCTATTCATGGAATGAAAGCTTCAAACTCATATTTCTCCATGGTGAATGTTTGTACGTATACTATTATTCAAAACCCTAAGGATTTTTTGATAATTGAGGTATAGGTTTGGAATTTTTATACATGTTCTGAAATGGATTTTTTATAAAACTGTGCATGGAATTAGCTCTAACATGTTTAATAACTTTTCCAAAAAATTTCAAAATAAAGTTTATGCTTTTTTTGAAATTTTTTGAAAGTGTTTCACTATAAAAAATATATTTAAAATTAAAGAGCAGCAACAGAAAAAAAAACATGCACAGTTTTATGTAGTATATTACAAGGTACTTGGAAGAAAATTTTGAAGGAAAAGAAACGTATTTATAAAAGCCTTAGAAATTTAAAAAAGAAAAAAAAAACGTTAAAAAAAGTTGAAAAAGTTTAAATTATACAAATATTTTGCAACAAAATAAAAATAATTTGTATCGAACTATTATTAAATATTAACCTCTATAAAATACTATTAAAATTAAACATCAAATATGAAAAATAGAAGAAAAAATGTGAGAATGGTACCATATTTCCTTAACTCCTATTCATGGATAACTTATAATTTTGAATTTGAGTATTTCTCTTTGGTTTAAAATCCTTTTTCTGCGTTACTTTTGAAATTTAACTATACATTCAAAATGGTTCTGTTGCAAAAGAAAAAATATAAGGAAAAACACTGAAATTGCGGTTTTTACCCTTTTTTATGTATCTAAGACATGATATATATATATATCATGTCTCAGAGTTATTTAATGTATTTTTTTTACTAAAGGCAATTTGAGCAATTCCAAGGAAATATAATGTTAAAGAATGGAACAAAAATAAACGCATTATTAACACCGGCAAAAAAAGCCCATTTGCACTAAATGGAAGGAATTTCCCTTAAGCTGTCAGGTTATCGCTTGCTATTATACTTTTGGAACACCCTTGATGTTTAAGACCATAAAGAGAGCAATCTAATTGTAATTATGCAAACTGCACGTAAGAATGCTTTATGTTTAATGACACCAAACTAGGTCAGACCGTAGTTTTAGTTTTGTGGGATACTATTGTAGTTGAAAGGGTGTGTTATGCTTCCTTTGATAGGCGCGGACCCTTTATGATGAAGTAATGACTCCCTTGGAACCATAAATAACTTAAGAGTTCGAACTCGTTTCAAACAGGAGAGGGGAGGAAAATAGCTAAATGGCTTTGAAAGTATTGATTTTTGATGTGAGCTTAAATGTCATGAGACTTATTTTATTAAATAACATATCGAGGGTGTAGTATATGTTTATTTTATACATAATAAATATTTATTATATATATTTACTTTAAATATGTGCAATGTTTTCTACTCCATATAAAAGTAAGACATTAAAAAAAGAAATGATTAAATTATTTTTAATGTGTTGTTATTTACAGTAAAATTATTAGTTTAACAGTTCTAAACAAATTCTGAATTTTTCACAAATTTTTTTGTGAAGAGCGTACATTTTTTAAAACTATTTCTCTAAATGAGAACATTTATGAAATATTATTTCATTAACTCCAATGAGAAATACGGTACGTATATTACATATTTGAGGATGGTATGCGCGATAGAGTAGATATATATATATTTGAAAATACAGAAAAATTATTGATTCCTTGATTTAACGATTTTTGAGCCATCTTATTAAAGCATAATAATTAAACACACTGTTTAACTATCCAAAAAATGTTTAAATTATTTAAATAAATTTTGTAAAATCTAAGGAAAATATTTTATGAGATTGTTTGCAAGATCTGCAACACATATGAGCTCCCCAAATTTAATTTGAATAAAAGCATATTGCATTATATATCACTAAAGAGCCTTAAGAAAATTATGTTACTGTGAAATGATGATTATTCTCTAAAATCTATGAGAAATTAAGAAATTCTTAATTAAGAAATATAGAATTACTTATTATTTCCTTATTATTATTATTATTTAAATGCAATATTGATTACCGTAAAACCGTCTTATAATACGCAGCGACATAGAACGCACATTCCCTTTTTTCGAAGGAAAATGAAATGTATGTGTAGAATTTTCTTGTGTTTTGAAGTAATTTATTCGAGGTATTATCCCCAAGATTTTCCAAAAATAGTATATTTTTAGAACTAAGGCACTTTAAGTTCATTTGACATGTCATTTCTTTTAATATATGTATTACTTTAGCTTCAAGCATATTTATTTTCTGAAAACAAATAATGAGAAATATTTTTTTTATACACATCAGATATTTTAACAATGAATAAATGAAAAAATAAAAGTAATTATCATGATTTTATTCTTAACTCAGCTCTTCACAGAAGTTAAAAGATCTGCAAAACTTTCATTGCATGATTAAGTGTATTAGAGTTAAAAGTGAATCATCTTCATTTTTTCCCGGATAGATAAGAGACTTGAACTAAAATTTTGTCAAATGTTATGTGGGACAAGTTTCCTTAAGTATTTTAAAAATATTTATTTATACTTTAGATTTATGTAAGGTCTATTTTCCAAAATACATAATTTAACGTATTTGTTTTAGTATACCTATTAATTTCATAATTATATATTTCTCTAAATAAATTTTTACAAATTAATTATTATTATTATTATTCCATTTTTAATAGAAATTTCTATTTCCCGTATTGAGAAACTTTGTAGTATTTCTAATACTTTAAAAAAGCATTCCGGGATTCGAAGGAAATTGCCAAGCTTAGAATTTTTGTTAAGCATTTATTTGAATGCATCTAACTAATTAATTAATTGCACTGCTATTTCTTTTACGGGTGTGTTTATTTCTTTTCCCCTTTCTCATTAAGTAATTCCCTTTGACAAACCATTTTTTCCCATTCAATTAAATTATTCACGTTATTTTTTCCACATATCAAGTAGTCACTAAAACCTTCTGAGAAGAATAAAATTACTTTTTGTTAATATAATATTACTTATTTTCCAACATTTTTTTGCCAAGTGTCATTTTATATACTGGAAGTAATTTTATAAAAGATTTCGAAGTAATACTATGCCAAGTGCTATTCGTCTAATTAATCAGTTTCTCTCTCTCTCTCTCTCTCTCTCTCTCAGAAGCATTGTCTTAAACTATTAGAAGTTTATTAATTTATTGCATTATCTTCGAACTTTTAACCTATCGTTTCTACTTTACTTGTGGTTAATGAATCTGACAGTAGCATTAAGATTTAAGCTTGGTTAAAATGCTGCGCTTAAGTGTACCGGGGGTGTGACTAGAAATATTTACATCATTTCTTAAAATATTTTTTTAATACAAATCTGAGATAGAACATTCACTTTACCAAAATATCTTATTACTTGTATTGTTGTTCATTTTTATTTTACTTTAACTACATATCATTATAATAACGTAATAAGTGTCTCATAAAATTAATTTTTTTAACAATGTAATAAATTTGATAACATTTTTTTAATACAAATGTGAGTTAGAACATTCACTTTACCAAAATATCTTATTACTTGTATTGTTGTTCATTTTTATTTTACTTTAACTACATATCATTATAATAACGTAATAAGTGTCTCATAAAATTAATTTTTTTTACAATGTAATAAATTTAATAACATTTTTTTAATACAAATGTGAGATAGAACATTCACTTTACCAAAATATCTTATTACTTGTATTGTTGTTCATTTTTATTTTACTTTAACTACATATCATTATAATAACGTAATAGGTGTCTCATAAAATTAATTTTTTTTTACAATGTAATAAATTTGATAACATTTTTTTTAATACAAATGTGAGATAGAACATTCACTTTACCAAAATATCTTATTACTTGTATTGTTGTTCATTTTTATTTTACTTTAACTACATATCATTATAATAACGTAATAAGTGTCTCATAAAATTAATTTTTTTTACAATGTAATAAATTTAACAACATTTTTTTAAATACAAATGTGAGATAGAACATTCACTTTACCAAAATATCTTATTACTTGTAATGTAGTTCAATTTTATTTTACTTTAACTACATATCATTATAATAACGTAATAGGTGTCTCATAAAATTAATTTTTTTACAATGTAATAAATTTGATAACATTTTTTTAATACAAATGTGAGTTAGAACATTCACTTTACCAAAATATCTTATTAATTGTATTGTTGTTCATTTTTATTTTACTTTAACTACATATCATTATAATAACGTAATAGGTGTCTCATAAAATTATTTTTTTTTACAATGTAATAAATTTGATAACATTTTTTAATACAAATGTGAGTTAGAACATTCACTTTACCAAAATATCTTATTACTTGTATTGTTGTTCATTTTTATTTTACTTTAACTACATATCATTATAATAACGTAATAGGTGTCTCATAAAATTAATTTTTTTTTTACAATGTAATAAATTTGATAACATTTTTTTTAATACAAATGTGAGATAGAACATTCACTTTACCAAAATATCTTATTACTTGTATTGTTGTTCATTTTTATTTTACTTTAACTACATATCATTATAATAACGTAATAGGTGTCTCATAAAATTAATTTTTTTTACAATGTAATAAATATGATAACATTTTTTTTAATACAAATGTGAGATAGAACATTCACTTTACCAAAATATCTTATTACTTGTATTGTTGTTCATTTTTATTTTACTTTAACTACATATCATTATAATAACGTAATAGGTGTCTCATAAAATTAATTTTTTTACAATGTAATAAATTTGATAACAATTTTTTTTAGGAAAATAGGCCATAATACAATGCTTAAGCAACACAAGAATGGGCATTACGACATGCATAAGATAATTATTGATACAAATATATCATGTAAAAAACTTTGAAACTAATAGCATACATTTCAGAAAACAAAACAAGAAATATCAAATTTTTAAATTTCATTAGTTTAGCCGCATAATCTTGTTTAAATAACAATGCACTAAACATTTAATTGATTACAAGGAATTTTATGTGAAATTTATGCCAAAGATAATTTAATTCTCTGAACAAACAAGGCAGGTGTGATTTAAATACTTTAGAAAATAAACATTATATTTCTGAAAATATTAGTTTTTCCTCATGTTTTATAGCAAATATTCAAGTTGCTTATACGGAAACTGAAATCACATAAGCTACAAAACAATATTTATTTATAATAGATGTACAAATTGATTATTTATTCAACTGCCAATTTATTGAATAAATATATAAATTTATAACATGCAATGCAAATTCTTCATGTAGTATTTTCTTCATATAAAGGTTTTTAGGAGCCCATTTTTTAACGTACTAAATTTTTAAAAAAAGCTCATTTTGATCTATCAGAAATCTATCATATTTTTTAGAATTTTACATCAATCACATGCGAATCTCAAAAGAAAAGAAAGGAACATTATCATTGATATTAAAACTAAATTATTAAAATAATATTAGAATATATAATATTCACGTGCTTTAAAATCCACAAAAGAAAAATAATGCTACATGAATTTTTGTTTTAGTATTTAGAGATTTATTATACAAACAAATATTCTAAAACGTATGTTTTTTTTGCACTTAGAAATTATACAATAAAAAATAAAAAATTTCAGTTAAGACACTTACATAATATAAATGCTACAATCATTATATGACCAGTGGTCGATATTTCAAGAAAAGAAAAAAAGTATTGTAAAGTAAAGTATTTTTTACAGATCATGTAATTAAGTTTCTTAAATTATTTCTAATTCAGTTTCTAGTAAAAAATTTACAAACTAGTTTATTAATATTTCATAATTTTAAAAGCAACAAATTAAATGTCAGAAATGATTAAACCCACATTTTTATAATGCTGAAATTTTCAGTAGCTTTTGTAGAGTGCTTAATGTAACATGAAAACAATAGGACCGAATAAGTATGAATTTCAAATACAAAATTTTGGCATAGAGTCAAAGTAATTCAAATATGAAAGAGTATGATTTAAATTTAGTATTCTCTTTTTCCATGGAAAATAGAAAGCGTGGTAAAAAAATCAGATTTTATTACAGTGTGGTATTACTATATACTTATATATAAAAAAAGAAAAACCACTCCAATAACTCACGATATATGTCAAAATTTAATATTTGAATGGGAATATTTATTTGGCTAGGGAGCTTCAATTTGCTTCTGTTATGACGATAGGTTTCTTACTATCTACTGACATGATTTACTTTTACAAAACTTCTTTCAATTTATTCGATTTCATGAAATTGTGCATTAGAAATGTTTTTATTAGTTTTAATTTTATTTATTATTATTTTTTTCTCGTGATAGAAACTTATCCAAATGGATTTCAATCTATTTGAAAATAGAAAAATCGACTTTGGGTGGTATTTCGATAAAAGTCATTTTCTTGTGTAATATTTATTTAAATTTTATTTTTTCGAGAAACTTTAGCTACTTGCGCTTCTTTCAAACCCTGAGATATTGCATTCGGAATTTTTTTTACTTTAATATCCAGTATGTCTTCCCTATGCTCTTCTCTTCGATATAAATATATGTTTTATCTCTATGTATGCTTGTGATAAGTGGTCATGGGAATATCTGAAATATTCGGAATTCACCAAAACCATTGGTGTGTACCAAAATGATATACTTGATTCATGAGAGTGAAAAACATAAAATTTCTTATCTGGCAATGAAAGTTATATTCTAACATAAATATAGAGAAGTGACCAGACACAATTTTTCACCATTACATCTTGGGAAATACTCTGCTCTGTTTTGATACGCAAAGTTATACTTTAAGCTTTGAAACTTTTAAAAATAATTTTTGAAATTTTTCATCGAGATTTTAAAAATAAATTTGATAAATAGAGCTATTTTGGTATGTAGATATTGTTATGTTTTCAATTTTATGATACAAATGGAAGAAAAAACAAGCAAGTGATTCTTATTCATCAAATATGTGAAAATAATTCAAAATTAAATTTTTTAAACCTAGATTTACATATATATAAACATTTAAAAATTAGAAATAATAACAAAATTTAATCCCTGATTGAAAAGTTATACTGTTCGAATACCGTGATATCAGGATGTAGAAAAAAGCACACAGGTGAATCACGCTCACCTATACTTTCAAGTTGAGTTTCTTGGTTTTTACTTATATTCGCCATATAACTCGCACCCCCTTTTTTACAAAGTAAGCTAAAATGTACGTATGCAATGCTATCAAGTTTCGAAGTCATTTGTTCGAGGTATTATCCCAGGCTTTGGAAAATAGAATATACTTGAAGAACTAAAACTTGTTAAGTTTATAAGGTATGTATTTTCTTTTAAATAAACCGTTATTCGATATATGCAGATGTCTAACTTATTTTAACTTCCTTTTTTTTATTTTCAAAGCTATCATTTTTATATCCGGCGTATAACACGTTCCCATACATTTTGATCTTATTTTTTATGATAAAAATTCGCGTTATACGCCGGATTATATGGTATTATTTATATTATACGACTTATTAATGTACTTAAACCTTAGATAATGTTTAAGTGCTCTGAATGTTCTGTTAATAATTTTGGCACAAAAATGTTTTTTTTTTATTTTTTCAAAAAGAAATTCCAGAATAATTATAGTTATGGAATTACATCCATAATAATTAAAAAAGGAAAATAATACTAATAAAAATGACGAGGTTAAAAGTGAAAAATTATGCTTACTTTTATAGAACGTGAAAATTTCAAGTCTTTTTATTTTTGTTTAATAATTTATGTAAAAATAATAATTAATAACTCTTTAAATATTAATGGGACACATAAAACATCATGAATTTGAGTTGGACACATTATATTTAAAATAAAAAAAATATTTCAGACGTAAAACAAAATTCTAAGAAATGCCCAAAAAAAACGTGAATAAGCACAGTTAGATACAACCATATTGAAATAAATCGTTCTTTATTAACGCGTATGTTATATTAGAATAGATATATATTTCATTTTTATTCGTTGGAGAAGTCTGAATGTATTACTAAACATATATATCACAAAAATAAATGAAATAAACTTTAAAAAAAATATGGTCAATTTCTTGAGAGTTCTGCATAATGAACGAGCGTGTTTAAAATATAATGTTAAAACCTTTAATAAGCAAAGAATTTCAATGAATTACAAGCAAAGAATAAATAAATGTAAACCAGCGTTTTTCAAAATGTGGGGTTTCCCCCCAAAGGGTGTGTTAACTCTACGACGGGAATGCGAGCATGTTGAAAAGTCAAAAACAAAAGATTATTTTGAAAAAATTATTACTTTACTGAAAAGTAAGCAAACAAAAAACATTCTGACGTAATAAGTAATAAATACACAATTACACTGTTAGAGTGCATTTATAAATGTATCAGCACTGCACAATGCATTTGATACTTAATTTAGTAATACTAAGTTAAGAACTAACTTAATAATTACATTTTGACCCCATGAGCTTGCCATATATAAAATTATGGACAAAATTTACACTTATCTTGATAAGATCGATTTATCATTAATCCCTTAACTGCTGATTAAAAGATACTGGATTCACTGCCGAATACCACGGTTTCCCGCGTATAGGATATAGTGGGAGGGGAAGTAAATAAGTAAATCCTTCGCCAACATTGTCAAGGTCTTTTTATAGCATTCCCAAGCCTTAAGAATAATTTTTATGAATAGCAGTGCACATAAAAGATCGTACTTCGGAAAGAGGTAAATATACATCCGGGGCATTTAACACTTTGACTGAGTGAGACGTCTATATACGTCACTCACATTCAAGAGGTTTAAGTCGTATTGTAGCTTTAGTTCCAAAGTATAGTACTATTGAATTTGATACATTGCTATTGTAGGGAGGAGAGGTGCGATGAAAATTGTGATTGAATTTTGGGTCACAAATATTGAAAGTTTGAGAAGCATTGGTGTAATCTATACCATTCGATTTGTTAACAATGTAAATCGTCTAATAGAAACGAAAGCGAAACCTAAATACAACAGTAGTGCTAATGAATTATCTTATTATGATTGGACAGAGAGAGAGAAATTGATTCTTTTAAAAAAGATTTTATATAGAACCGCGTAGTTTTTAAACGCCATACAAATTCCCTATATTATAAATTAATGTCAATTAAAATATTCTCTTTTTCTTTTTACTTCTAAAGTGGCTGTACAGTCCCATGATTTTACACTTTCTTATTGCAATTTATCAGAAATATTATGTAATTAATATTCAAAAATTCAAAACATGTTTCCATTTAGATATTCACATTTCTGATTTTCATTGTATTTTGAAAATCCATTTAATTTTATTTCTTAATTAATAGTTCAATTATTTTCTTTGCGTAAGGTATAGAAAATGCTATGCATATTCTAGACGCAAACACAGAATCAATTAGCTCCGGCGTAAAAATTGGTCAACAAATATGAACACGTAGGTAATATATATATATAATGAATTGAATACGTTGTGATTAAAATTTTAATCATGAAGTTATGGTATAAATTTTTTACATAAAAATATAGAACAATGTCTATATTGACTATTACAGCAGATGTTTCATTCCTGCGATTGTATTACTTGAATTTACTTTATTATTGACCTGTAGTAGTAAGATAAAAATTCTCAAAGGAAGTAAGTAATATATTATTTTTTAATTTTAACCATTGTCTTTCCGTATTAAAATACGGAAAGCCATTGTGGGATACGTAAATAATTTCATTTTTCTTAATACATTTCCATGTAATGTGGAGTAATTGAAAATGGTAACAACTTTTTTTTTTAAATACATGCATACTTGTGAAAAATATAACGATTTGCTTAATAATACAAAAATAGCTATTTTGAGTTAAATTATACTTACATGAATTTCAGAAATTTAAAAAAGTTATTTCAGAAACTATTATTTTTAATAATTTCAGATATTTTGATCTGAGTTTAAATTGAAATTGCAAAAAAAAATTACACGACAATACAGAAGCAATAATTGATTTTAACTTATGTATTGTGAAAACTGTCTTTGCTCACCAAATTAATAAACAGAGCTTGAGCAAAGAAATTGTAACCTAATAATTATCTTTGTACTAAAACAAAATCTATTTTCCTAATACTAGAAAATTAAAAAAATGAAATTTCAAATTATTTTATCGTTTTTTTCTTCAAAACTTTCTAAAGTTTTCTAAATAATTAAATTAATATATTGTATTTCTACAAACTGATTAGCATGAACAAATTCCAAATTTTTTTAATCAAATTAGAGCATTTGTAATTTTTAAGAATACAGCATTTCGGCACCATGCATCACTTATTAACACAAAAACTGGAGCCGAACTAAACTGAATTACTAAGAAAACTTGAAAGCTGTTCTCTCCATCAGGAAATACATTTCTTCTTTACATCTAGAAGTCTAGCATGGGCTGTAAACTATGAATAGAACTTTACTTTCGGTATCACCTCCCCCGCCAACTTTTCTTGTTTCTTATGGCACCTATAGGAAAGAATTTCTTTCACTGTATTTCTTTTTCTGGTTATCTGCCCACTACACAATAGAAAAAAAGGGAAGTTTGGTATTTTTAAGGTTGTCAAACTATACTTATTCTATTCCATGGCTTTTTTATGGGTTTCGAAAGGAAACCTACACAACAATGCGCATCAAAAATAGGAGGGCATTTATTTTAAATTAAATACTTAAGTAATTATACTTTATACCATTTTATAAATATATATATATATATCAGTAACATTGTAATATTTTATAAAAATCAAAGAATTTTTTAACCATTTTTATGCATATTTTTTGTTTATTTCGGAGCATGGGATCCAAAAATGGCAACGAAAGTCACTCGTTTGCCCTTACAAATTTTACACCATACCATATAATGTCTCTGAAACCTAATTTAATTTATTTGCAGTAAGTTACATTAATTTATGGAATAACTTCTAATAATTCTGTAAATTAAATTGTTTACTTCTTTTCTGGTGTTTTGACTTACCTTAAATAAACTTTTAAATGACTCCAAAAACAAAAGTATCTAAATCGTAAAACAAGTAATTGCAATAAAATAACTAACTGAAACTTCGTGCTGAGCGCAAGTAGTGTAATATGCAAAATATTTTATATTTAAAATGAACTCTTCCAGTTGAAATTTATTTCATTTAAATGTAGCATTCAATATAAATCAGATTCATACTTTGAAATTCTAAACTGAAATATCAGAATGATCAAATGAATAATATTCACTTGAATACCTGTGTAGTGTTTAAATAAAAAGAATATATTTATTCATTTGACTAGCATCAATTTTTATTATACAGAACTACTATCACATCATATTAAATTTCAAGCTCTAAGCCCACATTATTGAGAAAATTTTATAATTTGACAAAAAACATGAAAAGAAGCTAATAATTGGTAATTAAATCAACATATATTGACATGCAGAGCTCAAAAACATTAACTTTGCAAAAGTAATATTTACGTTTTATTAAAAAAGTTTGTATAATTGTCTATTAAAAAAGCCTTATGAGTATTTAAATGTGTGTAATTTTAATATTTAAAATGCATAGAATTTTTTCTAAAAAAGAACCGTTCTGTAAAAATAAAATAAATCTCACAAATCTATCTGATTAGAAAAAATATGTCATTATCTATCTAAGAAATATGTTGAAAATTTAGTTGTGTTTCTTCATATACTTATCTCATAATACTCTCGTGAAATAAAGTTATGCATCATCAAAAGTTAATTTCTTTGAGAAACAATCAATAGTGATTTACTGTTACTATTTTTCTAGTCGAAATAGAGTAATTATTTTATTGAGAAAGTGTTTTTATCACTACCAATAAATCTCCAAGGAAGATTATTTCAAAATAAAATGAAAAATAAGAGCACGACTTATTATTTTTCTTTAAAAGAATATAGTATACCTTATGACTAAAACCGTATACATTTTTAAAATAATGTAGTGAAAAATTAAAAGAACACGCACTTTTAATACGTTAACAAAATTGACTAATTGCTTAGGATTTATAAAATTATTAATTTATTTGGAACTTTCAAAGCAAATTTCTAAGTACATAAATAAATAAATATATAAAAAAGGAATTTCTATTTATATGTAAGTATCCACCATAACGATTTAATCAATAATTACGGTGGAGTATTATTAACATTTTAATACTTAATTATATATAGTTATTGGTTGTAGCAAAATATAGTATTGAAAGTTCTATTAGATCGCATAAATTTAACCACTTTATTTTCAGTAAATAAAATGCAAAATAATATTATATTAGACTTAAAATAAATATATGATTAAAAACTGCCATATATATATATATATATATATATATATATTTCTATACATGGAATTACTAAAAAAATAGGATGTGTACGTTTTTAGCGTTAAATCTGTTAATCATTGCCTTGTCCAATGACAAAATTTAAATGCACTAGAAACTGACTCATAACACTGAGAGCTCTGAGTTTCTTCTTTATAAATTTCATAAAAACTCTTATCGATCCAAAAATAAATACAAAAACCTCATGGTTTAGTTGACACGATATTATGATGGCGATAAATAATCGACAAGGTATCATCAACAGATGTGACTAATGATTTACCGAAAACATATCTAAGCTGTTTTCATTCTTATCCGCCTCGTATGGTTCGTATCACTTTGATGTTACTCAAAAACTCGTAATATATCTCCGTAATGTTCTCTTCGGGAAAATATTTTTTTATTCCATTGAAAGATTCTATTAACAAAATTACATAACCTGGTTCCTTTCTTCAAAAGCTCGATACTATATCGTTTAAAAATATGAATTTTATAACTGGAATAGCATTGGACTGAAATTATAAACATGCTTAACTCCATTTGAATACGACAGAAAATGACATATTTTATTTACTAAAATAAAAGAAAAAAGCATAAATGAGAATAATTTTGAATGATCCTTTGGTATATTAAGTGCATTACGTAGATACATTTTTATTTATTAGGTGCCTTTTACAAATTGAGAAAACAAAATAAAATTATAATTTACTTGACTTCACATAGTAATTTTCAAAATGCATTAAGATAGCTGAAATATGTATAGTGAAAATAAATTGAAGAACATTTGTTTTCACTGTAAAAATTACCAATCTAAGATCAGAAATGCATTTTGTTTGTATTTTAAGTTTTATTATATGTTGAATATATTTGTAAAAAATCTGGGCAATTATAATAACATTCTAAAAACTTGTTAAGCTGATGGAAAAGCTCTATGCACTATTTAATTCTTGTGAAAAAATGCGAATTGATACATACAACTATAAAAAATTCTGTAGAATTTATTGCATAACTATGAATCATTACACGATTCACGGGAAACATCTGAGCGACAAAAGAACAAAAAGTGTACTAGAAGTTAAGAAAAATTACATTATATTAAAATACTTAAAACAGTCTATTAAATTTGTTCTAATACTTCAGATTAATTCAATATTTCAGCTTTTTCAAATAAATCATAGACTATAAATAAAAAATTCTTATAGTCTTATTTCATGAAATAAAAGAGAAAATACTTATTCTCTGTCTAACAATAGATTTGAGTGATTCATTTTTATTGTGAGTTATTTGATTAAAGTTATATATTTCGCTTTTATTTACTTCTCTTAATTCTAATTCAAATTAATCCATGATCCATTTTTCAAAGTTTGTTTAAACATATATGCGACGAATTAAAGTAAGCTTCATTTTCTATCAGTTTAAGCTCTAAAAATAAATGGGAAGGATAATGAAATCTAGAAGTTAACTTTTTATCAAGAAAAAATATGAAAGTTATTTATATGAAAAAAATGCATAGTTTTTACATTTTCAAAAAAACATTTTCCAAGTATAATTTAAAATCTTTTTAAAACTTTAAGAAAAAAAAATGAATAAAATATCAATTTTGTCTTAATTTTTCAAAGTAATTTTTTTTTTTTTTTTTTTTGTTCACGTATTTTAATTTTTTCTTTTTAAATTTCGTTATATTTTTTTTCAAAATAAATTTCTAGAAAATTTCTATACTAAACAATTTTCATATATTTTTTAAAAAGCCTGTTTAAGGAAAATTGTATAATAACTCTTCAAAGTGACTTGATATTTAGGAATATCTTAAGATAACATACCATATAATAAAACAGTTTTGACGCCTGCTTGGAAAATTCAGTTTAACAAATTTAATGGAAGGTTTTGAAAGTGGCGAAGGAAATTCGAAGAAACGTGACATATGCAAATGGGAAAAGTATTTTCTTTTGATAACCCAAGATAAATGTTCTCAAAAGACTATTAATATTGCACTTTGAGATTTGAAGACATTTCTTCTTTTTAAAAGTTCGCTTTCCAAACTTCAGCAACTGCAACAACAATATTAGCATAAGTGTGAGCAAAGTTTTCTTGAAAGCATTGTAAAAAAGTAATTAATGAAAGATCTTGAACACAGAGAGTCAGTCATTCGATATTTCGATTTGAAAAGTTTTCTTCCTTGAAGGAGTTTGTTTCCACCAACTTGATGATGATTGATGCAACTGGCTATAAAAAATAAATTACACTGTTATTTAGTATTGATTTCAGATAAATTCACTCCGAAGAATTTATTTATTTTCAATACTATATATTATTCTTTATTTCTATTATTGATGTATGTATGCTTATTAATTTATTTCTAATGAAAGCTCTGGATGAAAAAATAAACGTTTCTATATAAAAATAAAGAAAAGGGAAAATTGTTAATTTTTTGAATTCATTGCAATAATTAAATTCATAAATAAATGTATTTTTATTTTCTATTTATGTATAAGAAAAATAATAAATAAATGTTTATTTTAATGATTATTATGTTGATTATTAAATAACAATTTTTTTAAGAATTATTATTTACAATTCCTTTTTTACATACAGTTATTTAATGTGTAATTTTTAAAAAAAATTATTTAACAAAACTTCTCTTGCTTATTTTTATTTTTTAATGAAACATATATTAGCTTGTTTTGTAGCAAACATTTATTTAATTGTTTTTAATAATTCATGTTTTCTTTAAGTATTTTTATTTTAGTTTATATTTAAGTATTTTACTTGTAGAGAGTTTCAATATTTAATTTTTTTATTTCTTTATTTACATGAAAAGATTTTAGAATTCTCAAAGCCGACATAAATATGATTTTTGAAAACATTACTATTAATTAATACGAATTAATACTAAAGGAGGGGGGGGGGGTGATTTTTAAAAAAATTGTACAGTCTTTTGCTTTTACTAACGACATTGTCATAGTCAATCAGTCACCCAATACATTTAAACAGGCCTTTTTTTATTTGGAAGCAGTAACAAAATAAATAAATAAAAATAAACACATCTTACCATAAATCAAAACAAAACCAAATTCATGTTAAGTACCAGTTTTAATTATCCTTGTTTTGTAATAGAAGAATACAGATTTGTAGCTGCTAATGGTTTCAGATATTTCTGAACCGAACACGCTCAATGATAGAACCCCAGAGGTTCGCAATAGAGTTACTGCTGGTGTAACAGGTGTTTTTATAGACTTCAAAAAAATTTAAAATCGAATTTTTAAACAGCATAAACACAAATTTACTCATTTACAAATCATTGACGAGGCCCGTTCTCACATAAGCTGCAGAAAAGTGGGCAATGACCGATAGAGACAAGAAAACTTTTGCTATAGTTGAAAGATGATTCCTTAGAAGTATTTCTGGAAGTTTAAAATATGATATGTTGAGAAGAAGACTTTTGCTTTAGTTGAAAGATGATTCCTTAGAAGTATTTCTGGACGTTTAAAATATGATAATATGTTGAGAAGAAGAACCAATTTCAAAATTTATAAACTTTTTAAAGAACCAGATATTGTTCTATACATTGCAATATAAATGTAAAATTGCACAGGATACCTGATTAGATTGGATGGCAATAGAGTTCCAAAAATATCTCTGTTGCCACGAAAAAGAGGAAGACCAAGACGCAGGTGGATGGATTTCCTAGAAAAATATATGAAAATTCATAATGTCAGAAACTGGAAAAGTCAGGCCAAGAAAGTGACGACCTGGAATGGAATTCTTTGGAAGGCCAAGGCTAAACCTGGACTGTCGTGCCATTCAGGAAAGAAGGACAAATAATGAACAAATAAAGCGACTTAGGTGATTTTTTCCAGTTACTCTTCCTATTCATTTGAATTTTTTTCTCGTTTTCTTTTTGGTTTTATCTCACTCTCTCCGAGCTTTAAATTAACCTCACATAAAGATTTTGATTTGCTTTTATACGCAATAGTTCATATTGGTTTTCACGACATTGTTTATCTATAAATGAATAAGTCTATTACATATATAAAGTGGAATGTGAATCTGGCCGTAAGCATTACGCTTACGCGTCCCTTAGAATGGAATTAGTTACAAAATATTTTTTAAAACAAAACACTTACAAATTTATCTAAATAGCAGTTATTTGCTTTCAATTCCTCTTTTATTTTTGCTTTTTAACATATCATTATCTTTTAATAAAACCGGTAAATAATTTCTTAAAATGTATTGGTTTCACTTACAGATTTAAAATGTATATATATATAAGTAACTTATAAGTAATATATATATAAATATATATTTAATTAATTTTACACTATTTTCTTCTATAGTTAAATAATTCATGTCATCTGTATTAATTTGAATTCAATTGGTTACTGTCATATATTTACATTACTTCGTTACATTTACTGGATGTTCATTTTTTTAAATTCCTTTTTAGTTATTATGCTCAAAATATTTTCAAAACAATTAATTTTAATTTTTGACTTCACGAAGAATTCAATGACTTATTTTAAAATGTTGAGAAAATATATTTATGTGTTATGTACTTGACAGATCTGAAACAGTTTTCTTAAAATATTATATATGTTTTTCTGGTGATTTACTCCTTTTATTATTAGCTACAAGTAAGAAAAAATTTATCTTAAACTGTCCGAATCTACATGAATTACCCGGAAGAAGAAAATAAAAGAAAATATGCAGAAAATTAAATGTGGTTAAAGAGAATATTACTTGTTTTTCGTTTCTTTTCTTTAAAATAACTCAGGTGTACATTCTGAAAAAACACCTTTCTTTACCTACTTTGTTTTACAAATGAAAACTTCTTTTTTCTTTTCTTTTGGGCAGTAGAACAAAGTTTTTCATACTTACAGTGGTTACCTTGTAATTACTTTTTAATTATCTAACGTGTTGAAAAAACATAATTTACTTTTCAATCTTAAGGGCAAGGTACGTTTTGAGAAATTAAATAAACATAAACATCAGTTAGAATTCACTTCCATCTGTTTTTTTTTGTTAGAGAATCTACTGAAATTATATAAGGAGTTCAAGACGTGGATATCATATTGTTATTTTTTAAACATGATCTCATATTGTTATTTTTTAAGTTATTTTAACATGGAAGCTGGTTTCATTTTGAGATTCTTGGATATCAGTATTACGGCAGATTTTTGGAATAGACGTATGCAAATATCCTTGGCGTAACTAATCTATATAAGTGACTATAATGAAGATTGTCTTAATAGTTAAAGCGGAAGAGATCGCGTCATGGTCACTATCGGTAGTGGTCATGAGGGGTGAATGTGAGTCACCCCAAAACTTCTTTATAATTATTTTATTCTACAAGATAAAAATCATAATTCCAAGGACTAATTTAAATAAGAGAAAGTATACACCCCTACTTTTAAGGAGTTTTTAATTTTTTTTTGTGATAGTTTGAAAAAATATATATAATCAAACTAAACTAAAATGTTTCAAATGTGTATGACTTGCATAAATGATACACACTCTAGACACTTCTTACTAACATTACATGAATGATATTTGCAAATAAAATAATTTATGTTCAAATTATAGTTTCATTGTCCTATGATAATCAACATGAACACTTCCTTGCTTGTGTCTTTTTGAAAGGGCGCAGTGTGACTTGTGGAGCACTTGTGGCTTCATATTTTTTGAGAGAATTTTTTAGTTGGCATTTGAAAATTCTCATTTCAACTCAAACGTTTTACGTTCATCGCTTTTATTAAATTTACTTTCGCTATTAAGATTAATATCTTTTATATCATCAGATCCTTTCCTTTGTTTGTTGTTTCAATTTCATCCAATAGAAATCGTTGTTACCCATTTATATATATATATATATATTCTGTTCAGTTACATTTAAAAATATAATTAGTCGTAAAACACATGAATCAAAATCCACTAAGTTGTCCATAGGGGGGAAAGGTAGCCTGTTCAAGTAAAATATTTTGAAACTAGTGGCCGCGTGGTAAACTCAGTCAACTCAAGTACCTTAAGTTTGTAAAAAAAGTTTGTCACTTCTCCCATGTAAAAGAAGTGTGGCAAATACGTTTTCGTTCCCATAAAGATTGTCATATACACCGCTGTTTGTAAAAAATGCAATACTATGAAGGAATCATCATAATTAAGTGAATTTGTAGAAAATATAAATTATAGTATGTTACGTAAAATAGTAAAGTTTCAGAGCCACCGCTCATGCGTTGTGTGCGCAGCGCCATCTGAACTGATGCTGAAAGCGCATAAATAGGGGATGTAGTGGGACGTTGAAAATAGTTATTTATTATTTGTTCTTTTAGGGAGACCTAAGTATGCCTCCGCAACGAAGTAAGGATTATCGGCCTTCGAGAAGGAAGATTTTCTTATCGCGCAATAGGAATTCGTGTGCAGTGAAACAACTCCACAGTGATACAAGCTTGGAAGCAGTGGACCCGATGAGCACCGAAAAATTCGAAAAACGGGCCCTGGATGACGGAAGGTGACGTCAGCAAGCGATGATCGACACCTGTTTCGAATGGCGGTGAATGAACGTACAGCTTTCACCAGACTGTTGGCAGCACGTGGGTCTTCTGCTACAGGTGTACTAATGTGGGCTTCGTCAATACGTTAATGTCCCACATGTTACAAAGACTGTTCGAGACTTCTGTTCAGCCGAACACATGCAACTTCTTCCTTGTCCTGCTTATTCGCCTAATATGTCACCTATTGAGCACGTGTGAGATTTGGTCAGTTGGCTCCTCGCTCGTGATCCTCGTCCTGCAGTTTCAAAAGACGAACTTTTGCTGCGCATACAAACAATAGGGAATTCTCTTCCACAAGCAGACATTCAAAATCTGTTTGACTCCATACTACGTCGTATAGCAGCACTTCTTGCAGCGCGTGGTGGCTACACCAATTACTGATTTTGGGCACTTAATATCATTTTTTTTATTGCTTTGAAAATTTCGTCATTTGTTTGAACTAATACAAGTCGTTTATGCATTAAGTTTCATTCAATTCTGATGATTCCCTCATGGTGTTGCATTTTTTACAAACAACAGTATAGAAGCATACTGACAAGAGTATTAGTTACAATAAACACTTTTACCTGAATTAAAAATTCCGTGAGCTTGTAGTGACTCTGTGCCCCGCATGACCTCTCCTAAGTTAAGGAATCCCATTACCCTAAAATTGTGAATTTTGGCAAAAATTTGCAAATTTTTTTTTCAGAATTCAAAATTTTTCAAAATTTAAATCACACAAAAATTTACTATTTTTAATTTTATTTTATTAGCTTTCTTAAAATACCAAGTACATTCTTTTCCGTTTACTAGAACAAGAACTACAAGTGTTTTAGTAAAGGCAAATGTCATTTCTTTAAGCAAGATGTCATACTTTAAAACGCGTTTGACTCGAAAGGTTTTGTTCTGTTTTTGAAAATGCTCAAACGGGGCCAGCTATAGCACAAAAAAGTTTGAAAATAATTAACTGAATTTTTTTTGCATCTTGTTTCATATAATAGTAGAAGTGTTTTAACTTTCAGATTTATCAATCACTATTTTATTACAAAATTTACATTACCTTATGTCAATATAATCACTGTTATTTTAAGCAATTTCATATAATAAATAAAATAAAGTGCTTTAGTGTTTGTAAAAATTAAAATATCTCTTATTCTGAAGGTCATTTCATAAATGAATAATGTAAGAACACATCATAATTGAAAATTTGAAAACTTGTTTATAAACTTTTGGTTCAGAATGGGCCGCCTTTATGTCATTTTTTGGTAAATTTTAACCCATTTTCCCCATTTTAGTAATAATAATTTCTATTTCTCTTCTTAATTTTAGTATATTTTTCTTAAAATGGAATAAGCAAATCTAAAACCAACAACAAAAAATCCCCATATCTCTCCCATATTATATACGTTATTTCTCTTATACTTTAATTGTATTCTAAAATTTATAATGGTGTTAATCAGTGCTTCTCAAACTTTCAATATTTGAGACCCAATATTCAATCATAATTTTTTCGAGCTCCCTCTCTTCATACAAATAACAGTGCACTGAATTCAATAATAATATACTTTGACGGTAAAACTACAATACGACTTGAACCTCTAAAATGCCACCGGCGTGTATATACATCTCGCTCAACCGGTGCGTTTAATGCTCCGGACATGTATACGTCTTTCCAAAGTATGATCTTTTCCGTGCACTGCTATTCTTAAAATTTTTCTGAAGTCTTTGGAATACAATAAAATGACGACAGTGTTTGCGAAGGATTTACTTATATCAGAGGATTTCTTACATATCCATTTTCTACCCCCTCCCCCCCCCATCCCACGCTACTGCACATATGCGCACCTACGTGGAAAACCAAGGCATTGGAGAGCGAATTGCGTAACTTTTCATCAGCCGTGTAGAGATTATTTATAAAATTATCAAGATAAGTACTAATTTCTGTATATAAATTTATATACGACAAGCCCACGGCGTCACTGGTAATTATTAAACTTGTTCCTAATTTAGTGTTGTTAAATTAATTATAAAGTTAATTGTGGAGTAATAATAATAATAATAATAATAATATATATATATATATATATATATATATATATATACTCTCCAAGTGAAATATTTATTCATATAAATCGTAAAAACTGAAAAGCTATAAGAATTTATCTCCGTTTTGTTTATTTTTACTACAATTAAACGATAATGTTGCTTTCATATCAGATAATTGTTTTCTGTAACTTTTCAAAATATTGTTAGTATTCCCAATTTTATGGTATATAATAAAATTCATTGATGATAAAATTTAAATGCCTTCAACATATTTTAAAATTTTTAAACATATTTTGTTTAATTATCTTCAATGAATAACTTTGTTAATGCATTAAGCATTATTAATTTACACGTACTTATAAATAAATACCGTGATAAGAATTAATGTGTTTCTCCGTTATTCGTAAGGAATCATTAGCATTAACTACAGGAGCGAACTGGTTTTTTTTCCACACATGAAATCATTCGGATTTGATAACACAATTACTAAATTCTGCAATATATAGCAGAACTCGTGGACCTACTCCCGAAAAGTAGCAATTAATTGGCTAATAGTATTCTGGCGTTTGCCCAAAGTCAACATCAAATGCTCATTTACGCTGAAATCAGTAATTTGAACGCATCCCTTTCATGTGAAACAATATCAAACAGTCCTGTGTTTACACTTCGGAAGCTTCAATGACGTAAACCCGATATCGAGATTCTCAGTGAGAGGATGGTTGATAGAGTATCTTATCAGTGGTTTACTTTACGGAATTTCCATTGTTATGCTTTTATTTTGGAGGTCCGCTTTACGTCAATGATTTTATTTATCTATTTGCACACAGAAAACCAAAAAAAAAAAGAGTGTGTGTGATTATGACCACACGAAATAAGTCATAACTTAAAATTTTCTAATATTTGTTAGTTTTGTAGTTTTGTTGTTCAGGGATTAGGTAGTGAATAACAAAACAAAGGGATATTAGAATTCTCATATAAAGTTATTTATTCGAATGTCTGTACTCACAAAGTAATATTTTTTTGCGAAATAAGTATTATAAAATAAATGTAACATAAAAAAAAGAAACGAGCCTTAAAGTAGTCGCATACGATGCGTAACATCTGACATGTTACCATGATAAATTCGCAATAGAAAATTAAATCCTGAAAAAAATTAATCGAGTATGATTGGAAATAGTTTTCTATGGAATAATTATATCTTTAATGAACATTTTATTTAATTAACACAAAGAGTAATGCAATTTTTTATCAAAAATATTTATTCTTGTTCAATTTGGGGAAGAGCGGTAATGATAATTTATGATAACTAAAATATGACACATATACTTGTGTTTTCAAAGTATTTAAAAATCGTTTGAAAAATAGAGTCCATAACAGTACCACTGTTAGTTGTCGAAACATTTCGATTTGTGTTCATTTCGAGCTTGAGTTCATCAGTCAAAAAAGCTATGAGTGGCTCGGCTTCTAGCAGACTGAAGTTAACCTTAAAACCACCACTCAAAATCACGGGAAACGGTTGATAATTTTGTTTTTATTTAAAGAGCAGAATCACCTTTCTGCATATGGTAAATGTAAAAAAATGCAGGAAATATTTAATTTTTTGGACCGTTTGATTCGGAGAAATGTATACGACCACCGAAATCACTCTTTGTCCATTTTCAAATTAGCATTTTGCCCCACATATGCCCCGAATATCTTGATTAACAATAGCCAGTCCACTTGTTTGACGATAAGATATATCCATATATCAAGCCACAACATGTGAGTCGTTCTGTTTACGATATATCGCAACACCAGCTGCTCTGTGGCCCGGTCGTTTAAATTGTACGCAGCAATCGAAGTCAGGTATCGAAACACGTTCATCATTGTCCAACCACGTCTCTGCCTAAAGGATTTAGCTTCTTCTTTGATCCTAAAGTGAGAAAACAAAAGCAAAGATCCCACGGTCTAGACCACAGGGGGTGGGGATGGGGGCAGAGCCCTTCCCGAATGAAGGAGAAAAAACAGAACTTCACTGAATAGCGCGTGCTTCCCCAACTTCCTGTTACGCATGTCCGTCCCTTTTCACGAAATCACTCCCACAAATCTCCAAGAATCGAGATGAAAGATTTTACACATCAATAAATATATGGTGCTACATCCATTTCTGAAATGACATAAGTTGTCCTATCTCCCTTATTTTTATATATAACAACTCCACCAGCTATGTGATTGTGTCTGGAATTTAGCAATACAATGAAAATTTGGAACATCTATGTTTTCTTCATTAGTTATACAAGTTACTGTTAAAAATAATATAGTTCCATGTTGCATAACACTGTCATCGAGATCCAAAGCATGTGCACGGGAACTTTGACAATTCAAAGAATATATTGATATTCCCTTTTTTGTGGAAATTAAGTTTGTGAAGATATATGAAATTGTTTTAAGTTTGTTTTGTGTGTGTGTGTGTGAAAACCTTTTAAATTCATTTTGTAGATCTCTGAGAGATGTAGATTCTCTTAGACCAGGTAAGAATTTTCGATCTGAATTTTCTGTAACAATGTTAAGTCCTTCAAGACTTGTTCTCTTGATAACGCAACATATACCAATTGTTGAGAATGTGTTTTCTCTTATTTATAACAAGTCTTGAAGGACTTACAATGTTACGATTGATGATGCTCGTAACAATGATAATGATTCACTGTTACGAGCGTTACAAATCCAGGCGTAACAATGCTTGGCTTCTTAAAACGCATTATTCAAGTTCACTCTCCAGTAAAACCGTACCGGAAGAAGCTATCACTTCAAAAATTAATGAGACTCGAAATTTTCATGATTCTAGTTTTTAAACTAAAGTGGATTTTCTGTAGGGCAGCGTTTCCATGCAGATAGATGCAATATTCCTATGTGAGAGGCGCAAACATATTCAAAAGCCAAAAACAAAAAAATCTAAAACTCCGATTTTTTTTCTAAAATTTTTTTAATATTCTAACATATTAAAAATTAAATACGCATTTACACTGATTAAATATATTTATAAATGTATCAGTATTGCTCAATATTTTGATAATTGATTTATCAATACATTAAAAACATACTTAATAGTTAGAAGTGACTTCCATGAGCTTGTCATATACAAAATGCAATACTTATCTTGATAATTGTTATGGTTTATAATTAAATTCGTATTGTGTGAAGCTTTGGCGTCAAAATACATTTTGATTGCATTAAATGAATTGTTATTGATAGAAGGGGGGGGGGCGCAATGAAACCTATGATTGGAAATTGGGTTGCAAACATTTAAAGTTTGAGAAACACTCCCGAAGGGATTTATTTTGGTGAATATGATTATAAGAAAATTAAATTTAATTTATATAAGGTTTGTCAGAGAAAATAATGATTTTTTTCTTAAAAAATTTAATTTAAATAAATTGAGAATAAAGAGAGCTATAAAGCTTTCGTTCTTTATATTGGAAGCGAAAAAAATTATTGACGAATTTTATTGGAAAAGTATATTGCTGAAAATCTTAGAATAATTTAAGATTCCATTATTTAAGTTATACTAATTTGCTTAGAATAAATTATGTCAAACATTGGACCTATAAAATATGCTTTTTTACTTTTTTAATTTCACAAAAAAATTACAGAAACGAAAAGCGGATATTCGTATTTCACTAGAATATTTTTTTAAGTTAACTACTTATAGCATGGTAGGGAAAAATATTCGTTACGCGTTATGGGATGATTTAAGGTAGGGATGTATTTTCCATCTCACCGGAGCGAAGTTCCAACTTTTTCGACGATGTTAAAACAGCCATCAAATTTTTACTTTTAAAATCAGACAAAAATAATAACAAAATCGGAAATATCTTTTATTTCGCCACAATACGGTATATTTTTTGTTACAAAGTAATAATATTTTCTATTTTTTATGATTCTTTATAAAATGAGTCAAAATTGATGAGTTTTTACAAAAATGATTTCTGAATCATTGCATATGAATTTATTTTCGTGTTATTAAATCTATATGCAACACTAAATAAGTTTATGTCTTTCTTTTTTAGAACCAGTCATTTTAAAAATAAAATGCCGGAAAACTTTTTTCGTTACAATTTTAATTAAACATTTAATAACTTCGTCATTTATTAGGATAATTACACGAAACTTTTTACCTTGTGTAGACATATATTATCCGTAATCAATGTGAAGATTGAAAAAAAATTCTTAAAAATTACGGATTTTAGAAAAGTTTTTGTGTTTTTTGTCTAAAAACTTTTTACGAGATTCGATTAAAACATTATTATTGGCCCATTTTTATCTGTTATTTTCAATTGTGGGTGAATTTTCAAAACTTAAATGTAAAAATTAAGCCCTCAAAAAAAAAAAAAAAAAAAAAAAAAAAAAAAAAATTTAAACACATTGTACTTTATTATTTTTTAAAATTTATTTATTTATTTATTTTTTTTACAGAGGAATTCACAATGAAATTCCAAGAGTTTAAATATTACCCATGCACATTAAGACGAATTTCCGGAGCCATACGCTATTTCATTCATGACCCTTTTTACTTGTAAACAAAAATGGCGTTCTGTAAGATTGTTTTAAAATATTTATAGAATTTCGTAATTTTGAAAATTTCTGTTTGTCTGTCTTTTTCACGAATACAGCTACTTTTTTTAAAAAAACAAACAATGGTCTCTTTAAAATTGTAAACAAACTTTCAAATGTTACTTAGGATATAGATAAACCAAATGATCTGTTAATTTTCCTTTATATTGATACAAGAAAATTAACACATATAGTTCATTCTACAAGATTAAGACCTTTTTATTAAAAATCAAATGTCCAATTATGCTAAATTCACGAGGTTAACATATAATTAAATGATAAACATCTCTGTTTTTTCTTTTCATTTTATATTTCTGGTGATATTTTGATTTTATGTTGATATTGCAAAACCTACATTTCTTATTTTAGTTACCACAAGCCTTTGATAATTAAAGTATACTGAAAGACCCATAAGCATAATGGAAATAGAATAACAATAATGATACTTTTCTATAAATGTATACATTTTTTTTTTAGTATTATGTATTGAAAATGAAAATTTTGTTTATATTTACACCTTTTCCATCTTCATTATTTTTAAATACAGTTGTAAATAATAATGATAGTAATAAATTTGTTAATTATATGTAAGGTTACTTTAAAATAAAACTTAATTATTCAATTCATAACATATGAGCCAAATAAGTTAACTTCTATCGCATGTTCACACAAAACACGCACGCGCGCATTTTTTTTAAATTTTTTTTTTTTTACAATTTTGTATGAGACAATCGGGTAATTCTGAAAATAAGACAAACATATATGTAAATTTTAAAAAGATCCCTGTTAAGTGTCACTTGAAATTTTAATTTGTTTCTATAAATGTTTCATATATGAAAATCACCGCTTTATTGAACCTGTTTCATAAGAAAATTAATCGGGAATATTTTTTTTAGTTCTGTATTTTCTATAGTTGATACTGATAATTTCTTAATAAAGCTCCAATTTCCGTTATATGTATAATGTGACAATTTTCGTTATTTGAATAAGTGTTTGTTCTTTTCAATTGAAACAAACTTGAAAGTAAACATTGAAAAAAAACTTTCTTTCCTCTTTAAGTTAAATATAAATTTTCTGCCCTTTAAAGTTGTATACATATATATATACTTTTAAATAGTAGCTTAATTTTAATACATTTGCATTTCTTCTATCTCATACATGATTTGTGACCATGAATCATTTTTGAAAATTGTAACTTCACCAAAGTCATTGATGTGTATCAAAGTTATATTTTTGATTTATGGGAGAAAAAAATGTAAGAGTTCACGTTTGTCAATGAGAGTTATACGTTGACATAAATATCGTGAACTAGTCAGACACTCAATTTTTCACCATTTCATCTTGGGAAATACTAGGCTCTTCTTTTAAAATACACATACACAGTTTTCATTTAAAAGAAAAAGATATATCGCGTAGTCAATATTCAAGTGTGCTTGAATTAAATATTTTCAATAGTTTAAATGAATCTGTTTAAGTTTGCGAGTGATTAGTAAGGGAAATTATCTTAGGTTTTTAATTATTTAATCAGTTATAACATAAATTGTAAAACTAATTTAATTTATTTAAATAACATTTAATCACGTTAATTTTAATTATTTACAAATAAATGACATTAATTTCAATAGTTAATTAATTAGTTTTAGCTTCATGATAAAAATTGCACCGAAATTATTTTATTAATCAATGATTGGAAATGAAACAAACAGAGAGAGAGAGAGTATGACTTTATTACATATTTTAACATACTGTATTAATTTTTTCACAATTAATATGATTCCTTAAAAGCAAACATCTAATGTATGAATTAGTTTTCGAAAAACCAATGAAGCTAAGGTACGTGTGCTTTAATAGAAAATATTGAATTCTAATTTATCAACTTACGATCTTCAAATTATTTTCCATAGAAAAACGTTAAAATATTTATTTACTGAAATAGATATTGGCATATAGTTTAGTGAAATTCATTTCCATGAATTATGGTTAAATACCTTTATAACATTTAGTAAGGGTTGAAATAAAATCACAAGAGAAAATCGGGAATAACATAGTAATGAAATATTAAAAGAATACTTTCTCATCAGACACTTTTCCCCCACTGACGATGCGGATTGGTGTTTACCATCGCATGCCTCAGCATTATCCTGGAGTTGATAGCCACTTTTTGGTGTGGTGTCATATAGTCAGAATACCAGACACCACAACGTAATTTTGATGCCCAGTTTCGTCCCCAGAGGGAGGCACCTGGGCTCTGAAAATGCGAAGTGTAACAATGAATTTTTATTTTGCCAATCATCCAAGCCAAACAAGCATTCGAGGGATCTTAAGCATACCGCAGAATCATACGATTTGTACGCTTTTGATTTTCTGCATCATGAAAATCCAATAGCTAGGGCCGGTGTCGAACCCGTAACGTTGGGCATACCAGACCAGTGATAAACCAACTACGCCACTAAGCCGGGTAATTATTTAACATAAACTAAGATACCCATTAATGAAAATCTTCGAGATGTAAATGAACAACCAGGCAATTTTTTCTCAATTCACATTTCGAAACTTTTTGTGGTTTATTCTCTTTTATACTTGGCATGTATAAAATAGAATAATGAATACTTGTGTGTAGTAGGCCAAGGTTATACTAGCATATTTTGAGAGATTTTGATATTAAAACGCTATTTTTTATGAAAGATATTAGGCCAAAATTGTTTAGTTCAGACAACATTCAACTAAATGTAACATATAAATTACGTTTTAATTCATAATCATATGAAATCCTTTTACGATAAAGTAATCGGGATGTCTGTGACAAGGAAAAAGGAACTTTGCTTACCCCAAATTTAAATAGTTCTCACTTACTAAAATTTAAGGCATTGCAAACAATATTTTTACATTGAATTATATGATTATATTCCTGCTAATGTAAAAAAGAATCCCAATTAAAATTATAAATAAAGCTGTTTGAGTAATTAATAATCAATAACTATTTTTTTATTTTTATTTCCGAGTCCTGTTCTTAACTTAAGATGCATTTTACATAAATTCCACTGCATATATAGATTTAAAATTTTGCTCTGTTTGTAAATATGCCAATCTATATAATGAATGTAATCAAATTTTTGAAAAATATAAATTTATAAAAATTTTTAAAAAATTACATTTTGTGATTTAAATTCCCCTTAAATGCTATGCAGAATTTGTACAATATCTAAAATTCGTGAATGCATATTTGAAAAAAAAATTGATTCACTCTATTAAAAATTTCTGAATTTTATAATATACAAAATATTAGCACTATAGCTAAAGTACAGTTTGAGAAAAGTTTACCAGAATCACCAAAAAAAAGCATTTTGAGAACATTACAAATAAAGATATTTTCAACTATGATTTCTAAAATAATATTCTTTAATGCATTATTAAACCATACCAGAACTAATTGGATTATTCAGCATCATTTTCAGTTTTTAAAATGTAATTTTTAAATTCTAGATTATTTATAAAAGTCTTTTTAATTACTATTTCACTGCTTCATCACCTATTCCAACAGCTTCCATTTAAAATTAAAATTTTATGTCTGTAATTTTTAGTATTTTACATCATTATGAACATAATCATTACATGCTATTGCAGCATTCCTGTTATATATTTTAGTTATTGTTAGAAAAATACACAAGGGAAATTTCTTTGATGAAATTATCAGTTGATGTCTAATTTAAGTGGAACTCGATTTTTAGAAATTATAACGAAATAGGTTTTGTATTTGTACTCAGACGTATGAATATTAATTTAATTTAAAGTAAAAACAACGGTTATAAACAAAAAGAATTATTCAAATGTTAACAATAAACAGTTAGGAATAAAGAAGTGTCTATCTTACAAGCCACACAATTAATGTTAGATAATCCTCAAGATTTACTCTGTACTATATCCACTTGATTTATAATGTAAGGACTACACTGTTTATAAACACTGCAAAACTAAATATAAATAATATTTTTAAGCTAATTTAAATTCATATTTTTTTTAAGAAAATAATTTTATTTTAAAATTTTCTAATTATTTGTTTAATGTTCTATAATTTTTGCACAAAAAAAAATTAGGAATCTCTTAAAATTTGAACATATAATAAAGAAAAAATTACATTTCTTTTATAGAAAAATTAGTATTTTATGATACATATTATATACAAAACATCTTTTTTTTTGTTGAAGAAACTGTACCTGAATTATAGTTACATCATATTTGCTTACAATTCTAAAATTCATTTTTCAATTTATCGAGTTCTTATAAACCATGCATCTATATCGAAGCAACAAAGAGTTCTCTATTTTCAAAAAGTAAAATAAAAAATGCAAAACTTGAAGTATTTTAGCGTCTTTGTCATCTTAATAAACTTTTATTTTGTGTAAAATGTATAAATATTTTTTATTTTCTATTTTATACGGTTCCTCCTTGTAATATTGGGATATAAGATTGAAAAAAATGAAAAACAAACACTAAAATTATTTTTAAGTACATAATTTTTAATCATCCTTTGAAAGAAAATAATAAAAAAAATCAGAGCTGCTGAATTAAGTATATTAAAATATTATGAATATAAAGTTTTATGTGCTATCAAATACATCTTGTTTTATCCAAAGCATTTAAATTTGGTGAACAAATATTTGTTTGAGTATAAAACTTAATTGAGCAAATACCATTGATGTACATTTAATGGTTCAAATTATTTCACTGATTCTTTTAACCGTGTCAACTTTGTAATAGTAATTGACCACGTTAAAAATATTAGCATCTTTTCATTCAATGCATGTATCGCTAATCAGAAAAATAAATAAAAAGCATTTTACATTGAATTTAAAATTACAACTTGTCAACCATTGACAAATCAACGAATGTTAAAGTCAACATATTTAAATGTGTTTTTGTCCTTTTAAAATATTATTGAATATCTGGCTTTCAATTTAAAAGTTATTATAAAGATGCTTATATTTTGCTAACAAAGAAATAACTCGCGAAATAGCAAAAACGGTTTGGGAAATCTTTATTATTATTTTTTTAAGATACATATGCCTTGTCACCGTTTTTTTCAACCCTGTCGTTTTTAAAGCCCAAACTGGAGAACATACAATAAGCCCAACCACAAAGAGAACCTAGAAATCATACTCCTTCTTCGAAAACACGTTCTTTTCTTTATTTCTGAGAAGTACTAGAACTACTATAAAATATGGATAGCACTTTCTCTGGGTATCTCCAGCCATATTTCTTGTTTTCCCTTATACCTACAGAAGATATTTTTCTTTGCTGTATTTCTGTTTCTACGTTCTTCCTAGTACATACAAAAGGAAAAAGATGGTCTGGCATTTTTATGGCCGTGTCAAACTGATATTATTCTGCTTTATGACTTTTTTAGAAGTACAGCTGCAGGAAACGGATAATAAATAAGGGGTCGTTTTAAATGTCATTTAAGGGCTTATGTGAAAGAATCGCGTATGTTTTAAGTTATTTAATGTATTTGAAAAAGTTACCGCACACTGATAAAATGCTGTAAATTGTAAGAGAATGGAAGTTATTTTTAAAATTCTTAAGGAATACATCATAACTAAATTATGTTTTGAGGCACCAACGTATTTTAGAAATTTATGAATAATACATTAGAGAAGGGATTTAAATTAAATCCTAATTTTTCAGGCTATTTTTTCCGGCTACCCCTTTTTTATGTCCATTGTAAGAAAAGTCGTTTATAAAAGCAGTACTTTATTTAAAAGTAACAAAACAAAAATATATTATTTCCGATAAATCTTGCTTAAGATTTCCTTTAAACTATTTATATTTAAAAGAAACAAAATCATTGGGAAAATAATCATAATGAAACTAAAAAATTCATTGCTAGAAAATACAAATCTTAATTTGTAGAGATACATAGATATTAACTGCTACATTTTTTAAACAAATGAAATTTTAAATATTCATATATATAGCATACGTGCACGAACTTAATATTTGCAGCACAAAACATGATAAATTTAGGGTTTGTGTTTCATTTGATTTATTTGTTTATTAAAATAACTGGGAAATTCAACTTTTTTGCTACAAGTAATGCGTTATATATATCAAATATTAATTTTCTCTAAACATAAGAAACAATTATTTTCTCTTGTAATACAAATAAGCTTTTCTTTCGAATTTATTTTTAAAAAAGTAAATCTAATAGATATTTAATAATTGTATTAAGTAGATTAACAGTGTTTGTTTTGTTATGTTGTTACTAACCCCACCTTATCGACAGTCCCATCAGATCAAAGCCCACGGAATTCATCGTGGAAAAAGGCTAGTTGTACGCCTGATATTAGCCGTAGCTTTGAGCACCAAACATGTGACAGAGGCTCCTTGGCTCAGTTCCGCCCCGATTTTGAGGGAGAACACCCTGAGAGTGGTCAGAGAACATCCACCTCTCTTCTTCTTCTACCAACTTCGCGAGAGACGGGGTTAATTACCCCTCCTATAGGTTACCATTCTTCCCCGGTTGAATTTAGAAACTTATTCAACAGAAAATCGACGTCTTCCCCGAGGCTTAAATAATCAACTTAGGCAAAAAAACAATATGTCCTCCCCTTATATAACGTTTGTGGGAGGCGCTATGGTCATCCGTGATGTGAATCTACGGTATAATGCTAATAATTTGCATATTTCATTCCCGCCAACTCATGATGTAAATTTCACAAGGTTTCCATGATTTCTTCAGGATATTGCCCTTTATGTGGTCATTAGTGTAAATAATGATTCATAGTTCTTTAATCGTAAAAAATAAATAAATAATTTTAAAAAAACTAAAAAAATCCTGAATAACACACTAATTGGATGTTTGTCAAAATGTCACATTGGATGATTTATCGTCAAGATATCATCAGCGGATAATAAGTTTAGAAATATCGTTTCCATATACTATACTTATTGAAGACCGGTACTTTCTTAAGAATTCTGTTATTGAACGTTTTGATCACAAACGATGTTTTTCCTTTGAAAAGTTCCTCAATCTAAATACCAGTATTTGTGAAATCAATATTTTACTATGTGTAAGGATTTTTTTCCCGAAAAGCAACCTAAAGTATTTAATGAAAGTTCTGTAACGTTCAATTTCTTATTCAATATTTCGATTTGAAAAGTTTTCTTTAGATAAGTGTTTGTATGTATTAGCTAATGATGATTGATGACGCCCGATAGTAAAAAAATTTAAATCGTTATTTAGGATTATTTTCAGATTAAAAAGAAACCCTATATTCAAAGATTGTTTTTTTAAATGTACATTATTTATTTACCTTATTGATATTTCCGAAATTACACACATGCTCAATCGCACATACACACACACAAATATATATATATATATATATACACTCATGTCCCTAAATTAAGGATAATTCAGAATCACACAGAAATTGAACTCTAAAATAAAAATTTTACCTGTAGAATTATCACACACATCTTGAAGAAGAATATGCAAATTACAGGAAACCACCAGATAGCGCGGATAGTACGCCACAATGACGAGAGTGTAAGAGAGGGGTATATAAGGAATGGTGGCATAGAAGTAAAATTGTTCACAAGCGCTTTAAAAGACTTTCAGTGCAATAACCGCATAGTTATGGCCCAAAGGAAGCATTTGGATAATTTTTTACGTGGTAGAATTATCGGACGACTGGAATATGGAATATGGATAATACCTTTTGTTTAATAAGTAGACTTTACAAATAAGTCAAATTTGTTTTGCTTCTGTCTCTTTCTTTGCCTGAACTTCATTATCCTTAATTTATGGACATGAGTGTATATATATATATATATATATATATATATATATATACACTCATGTCCATAATTCTACAGGTTAAAATTTTTATTTTAGTCCATGTCCAATCTTTGTCCATGTAAAAGAATAGTATAGCATTTAAAAAAACAATCATTTATTTTGTAAAAATATAAAAAAAAATATTGTGCGTAAAAATGTGTATATGAAGATTTAAAAAGGAGCTTAAGAATATTTTGTTAATATTAAACTACAAAGGATGTCAAAAATTACTCTAAATAATTTGTTTCTGTTGTTTGTTATGACTTTATATTGTTATGATTGTTTAGAATATTTTTTTGGCATCTTAGACTGTTCTGATATGGTAAAAATCGTTTTTCGTGTGTGTAAAAATTTAAATTGTGTAATTAACACAAAAATATTTTTGTTCTTTCATTATGATAATTTTGAAATTTATTTAAATCCTATTTATTGAAGGTCTTTGTAAATAAGTTAAGAAATTATGTTATGGAGGAACTGCTAGCATCAACACTCTTAGTATTTACCTTGCTTTTCCCCAAAATAAGAACCTGACCGAAACTTAATCTCTAGCATTATTTTTCTGGCTCATAAAATCAGCTCTATCTTCAAAATAATTTTTAGTTAAGATTAGCAGGTAAACAGGCGGTAGACATTGCTAAATAATGTATAGAAGCATAGATTCCAAAAACGAGTATATTTGTCAACAGACGAACTTGTCTTCAACTGATAAGAACTTCGATATCAGTACGCCACGTTTTGAAATGGATGATTAGTAATTAATTGAAGAAGTTTGAAAGGAAATTAATTTTATACGTTAATCCTAAGAGAAAATAAGTGCAAAACGAAAGATAATTTCAGCATTGTGTAGTGGAGAATAAGGTTGAAGATTCCAGAAGTGAGAATTTTAAAGTATACTGAAAAAAAAAAAGGTTTGATCATTTATGAAACGACTAATAATAGTGCTGGGACTAATAATAGGGGATCTGTGAATTGCTTTCTGATTAAAAAACAAAGAGCGGTGTTCCTCTTCAATTTGGTATTGAAGCATTCATACTTGTAACATTATGCCACAGTTTGAATAAACTACAGAAAAATTAAGAAATCACGATACTCAACGGATAGGTTCTTCAGCATCGTGAGATGTGATAAGCTTTATGGCTATGTTGCAGAAGACAACAAGGTTGTATTTGAATAATACTTAATAATGCGCGTATGGATTATTATATGAATTCTGAGGAAGGATCCAAATATTCCACAAGAAAATATCATCTATGTCTTAATGCCATTATCAACGCCACCTTTTATTTGACAAACTGTGTTCCTGAATACATGGGAAAGAAGACATTGCCCCAATAGTTAATGCTGCATCGTCTTTCACAGAAAAATAACACAACATCGGATTTTACTTTCAGCTGTTTACAGTTTTAGGAAGAATACAATAATTTTGAGAAATTATTTTTTATGTATATCATTATATCGGTAGTATATATATATATATATATATATATATATATATATATATATATATATATATATATATATTATATATATATTATATATATATATATATATATATAATTGTTTTACTTAAACTTATTCTTAATACTATTAGTTTTTACCCAGAAAAGCTACAACTAACGCAAAGAAATTATCATTACAGTAGTGTGGAATTTTTTTATGTGTATTTGCAAGTTGTTGATGACAGTACGTGTGATATTGTATATGATGGAAAAGATGCATTTAAATTCCATATGGCAATAATACCACATTTGAGCATATCTGTTTATAATAAAATGTAGTTCCTTACACCGTAACAATACCAGATGATATATTTAATATGAAACAGGCAGTGCTAACTTTCACTCTAGAGCTTGCCAATATCCGGCGAGTTGTTGACTTTACAAGCAACAGATAGATAGTCTGAGATATTTGGTATCAAGTACTTATCAATTGACTCTACAAGTTTCACATATTCCTAATTATTAGCGTTGCAGCATCCGGAATCCGGTTTTCAGGTGAACCACAAACATTCGATTTGAGTCATATCAGGTGAATTCGAGGCCTAAGGCATGAATGCTTAAGGCGAAATGGTACCATCTTCACAATTTTTTTTTTATTTTTAATATTTGGTATTTAGTTTTAATTGTATTTTATAAAGGTTAATATTTAATGATAATCCCATACAAATTTTTTAAATTTGTTGCAAAATGTTTGTAAACTCTAAAATTTTGAACTTTTTAGGCATTTTTAAAATATTTTAAGGCTATTTTAGATATGTCTTTTAAATATGCCTTATAATATACAACATAAAACTGTGCATGGGTTTTTTCTGCTGCTGCTCTTTAATATTTTATTAATTTTTATAGTTAAAATTCCAAAAATTCTAAAAAAAAAAACGTTAATTTTGAATTTGAAATTTTTTAGGAAAATTACTAAACATGTTAGAGCTAATTCCATGCACAGTTTTACGAAACATACACTTCAGAACATGTATAAAAAATTTCAAACCCTTACTTCAATTATCAAAAACCCTTAGGGTTTTGAATAACAGTATCTGTACAAAAATTCAACATGGAGAAAAATGAGTTTGAAGTTTTCATTCCATGATCAGCATGATATAATATTCATCGAATAGACTGAAACTTTTATGAAATGTTAATTAGCTTATTTTTAACTGCTTACCATAAAAAACTGCTCAAATGTAGAACAATTAAACAATATACTGCCATAATGTATATATAGATTAAAACGAATGAAAGATCAATATTTCATAAAACTTTATTTTAATAATTAAAAAAAAAGTAAATACACACACTTCAGAGCTAATTCCATCCTCAGACCTAATGCACAACATATACAAAAGATGTTTATGCCTTTATTTTTTATTTCCATGATTTTAAAAGCCTTCGCATATTAAATAATGCACACGAATGAAAGCAAAATCAAATAACAATTTATAAGTAATATATATCAAAATGTAAGAACTGCATACATGCATTGGTTTAAATAAATATCTTAAAATATTTTAATAATAAAAATGTTGAATTTCACACACATGTGATATATATATGTATATATATCACCAAAAATAAATACATAAAAATGGAATAGTTTTTCTATACTTGCGAATTAGATTTTTAATTATCTGAATTATCAAAATAAGATTTAGCATTTGTGATTTGGGAGAATCCGTTTTGAAGTTTTAATTTCATTCATAACAATATAAAAACTCCACACAACTTTTAAATCTTGACCAAATCCATTTGCTTTTCCAATAAACAATTCACAAACTAGAATTTTTGCATGAATTGCCCAATTCTTTCTTGAAATGATTTGTTACTGCATATATAATATCCGTCTCATATACGCGCGGTAGAAAAATAAATAATTCATTTTTATCAAGCTCTTTTCTAGCAAATAATCTGAAATTTGGGCGTGGTAGTTGCTGCTCAACATCAAATATTGCTCCATAACTTGATAAAAAATGCAGGTAATGCTTTGAAATTTGGCAGGCATATTTATAAAAGATTTGAGGTATCAAATAAGAGCCAATAAAGAAAATTCGACAGGTTGATGATTTTTGGGTAGCATATCGCCTTAAGCAACTCATCATAATGTTCATCAATATATTTTTGACACTTCAGGTAACATGATATGCTGCATTCTTTCTATTGGTAGACACCATTAACAACAGGGGACACTTTTTCATGAAAGATGCAAGTGGTCCTACACAATGCTCCCGTAACGCAAAGGCATCAAAAAGTACTCTAAAGAGATAAAGAATCTGAATGTTTCCCATGAAAGTCGCCCCCTCTAAGACACTGCATCCACCACCTTGTATTTGGCAATGTGTGTACACGAATGCAAGATTTTTTTGGAAATCGGCATTTAAACACTAACCTGTCATTGTGATTGGCTAGAAAACTTTATTCGTCAGACCATGTGACTTACTTTCATTGATCTAATGTCCGATGGTAAATTTTATTGGTATATCCTCTCTCTCTCTTAATAAACCAAAAGTGACATTATATAAATCAAGTGACTGCAAATTTTAATACATCATCAAAAAACAAGTAAATTGTCTTTTTTATATAATATTCAACTATTTTGATGAATGGTGTATTGCTTAGCATTTCTATTAAAAATAATTCTTAATTATTTTAAAACTTTCTAAATTTTGTACTCTTTTCCTTAATTCTGAATTCATTTTTGAGATTTTTTTTTATTTCTCTCAGTCAAATGCAATTTCGAATTATTATTTTATTCCTTACAATCAGCAATAAAGTTTCAGGTTTTAGAAATTGAGTGAAATAATGGCGCATAAATATATTCTTTTGAACAATAACCGCAAAACACCTTCTGAATAGCATTTTAAAAATAATTTTAAATTTCTATCACAATTTATTGTATTTGCTTTCTCTTAGGTAAATTTCGGTAACTGCAGGAAACTTTCATGAGCCTTATAAAAGAGGTTTCTGTAAATTTTCTCTAATAATTAGTAAGTATTTCCCGGATTGTGAAACTTTAAATACGGTGACAGAAAACGGTTGAATTAAAAAGGAAGAAAACATCATTACATGGAAAAGAAACATTACATCTAAACCCATTGTGAAGAAGGAAACTCCCATAAACGTTTAGATTGCTCACGCTATTGTGTTTTTCACACACCCTTGATATATTTCAGCCCATAAAGAGTGCAATTTACTTGTAATTACACCAGATGCTACAAGAATGCTTCGTATTTAATAGTTCCAAGCAAAGCTCCAGAACAGTTTTAATTCGAGGGAGTTTTTTTACATTTTATAGGTAATGTTATGCATTCTTTGATAGTCGTAGAATCTTTATGGTAAAATAACGACCCCCGTGGGACATTAAGTAGCGTATGATTTTCAACTCTATTCTTTCAAAGGGTGGAAGGAAAATAGCTAAATGACTTACAAAGTATGGATTTTTGATGCATGTTTTCAAATGTATGTGACAAAATGTTTAAATACATTGAACATATGCATATATATATTTCAATGTCAGGCATATTTATTCTTAATAATAAGGGCCACTATCATATTTATTACCTAAACGAATTTTTTGAAATTTCCTTAAAGTGCCATCCTTTGCAATTTTTTATTGACTTACTGCTCGATTTCTGACATCGGATTTTTAAAACATTTCCGCCACTTAGATGAAAATACAATTTTATTTAATAAGTTACTGAGGCCTTTTAAAACATTCGGAAAAGTCTACACAATATAAATTTTTTCACCTTTCATGGAAGTACGCATTAAGATATGTTATAAAATATACATGATTAAAATGGTTTCTAATATTGTCTACTTACTTTATGCTCAAGAAAACTTCCCTCCTTTTTGGGAGTCAATTTCTGTAAAACGCCCTCTTTATGGATCTGTAAATAACAAACATGCATACCAGACTAAAAGTCAGTATAGGTCTAATAGTTCCAGAAACATCACTTACACACACACAACATATTTTTAACATTTAGATTATTCTTATTCCCTACTGTTCTTTCTACTTTTATTTCAATCCAGTAATACAGAAAGATCGCAGGAAGAAATGTATGCCTTAATTTGTTTCGAACATTACAACATTAGATCTAAGCCTAAGAATTCGCAAGCACATATTAGTTAGGATTAAATTACTTTCTCCTATAATGTCTTACATCTTTTTTTAAACTTTGTTTTGAGCCAGACATACAGTAAAATATTGATGATTGTTTACACATGTATATGTATGTGCATGTGACGAGTCATATATCATTCACAAAGACAAACGATCCTTTTCTGGGCTAAGATAATTTATTTTTGTACACATGCGTTCTTCTAGCAACTAAATTATATACAGTTTCCATAACCACAATATTATATACATGCAATGGGAAAGATTTCCACTCGTTGGCAAACACCAAATCTCAAGCAGCCTAATGATGCACTCTGTTGTGACATTTGTTTCTCCGACGAAGGAAACAATATCTAAATGGAAGCATCATCCAGCAGTTCGTACAAGATTAAATGGTATTATTACCATTGGTTACATATGCTGCTATTACGTATAGAGAAATAAGTATTCACTATATAATGCATGCATTTTAAATAAATATTTTTTTTTTAAAATTTTGTTCTCAATAGCATACTTTATTTACCAAGTTCTAAATATAATTAAGGCTTGAAGGATAATTAATATTTATTTACAGTGTATTTTTTCCATGTATGCGTTCGGTGTTTTTAATTAAGATTCATTATAAAGTGTAATATGTTTACATATGTTTCGAAACTTTATTTATATTCTTGACAAATGTTTGCATTTTAATCAATTTTTAAAATCCCTATATCCTTAAACTAAAAAGCAAAATTCCATTGTTGCTTCTATTAAATATGCTATAAAATTTGTGAAAAAATATTGAAAATTTATAATATTAAGACATTAATATATAATCTAATAATACAGTTTTGGCACTCGAAATTTTATTTAATTCGAAATTTTGGAATGCCCTTCAGCTCTACATTTTCTGTTAAGGTTTTAAGATTAAAAAATTACCCTTACATTTAACAAACTGCTTTTTAGATTAAATGTTGTAATACCGGTATGTTCCTGCTTACATCTGAGCCCCCTTGTCTACCTATAAACCCGGCTAGGTGTGTGGGAGTAACTGAATGATCCACAGACATGATTTCAATATAATTAATTTATTGTTTCCAAATATCAATCAGACACAATAAGAATCTAATTAAAGTAGGTGATTAAATAGTAGAGCGAGGAGGTGAGATTCTATAACACGGGGATACTACTACGGACCCTCAACTGAATCTAAGACAGCTTAAATACGCTCAAATATAACTACGTCGCACACTAATAAGCTAACTTCTAATTAATCATGCTCACGATACATGTACTCTTTATGCATCGGATCCTACACTGGAAACTTGCAGGTGATCTTTATCGGGCTTGATCAACGTCGTTGGATCTACATTCTGTAATCTCTTTCCTGGACAACTCCAAGACCTCTTACTAATTCCACAATCTTTCAATCTTCAACTAACAACTAACTCGCAGACTCTATGTTAACTCCTACTTGCCAACTCACAAACTCGCGAAAATAGAATTTATATAATATACTTCATTAACTAATCACGCTTTCTTGATCAGCGAAGGTTGGTTGAATTAATTATTGTTCCCCAGAATAGTCCACAAGGTGTTAATAAAGTCGTGGATAGAACCGTCACAATGTTAGCTAAGTTATACCATGATATTTAACCCGGAAGAGATCGCACGGGGGTTAGAATCATCCCAGGTTAACTAAATCTTTTATTTTGAGAAAACTGTGTGTTTGTCACCAATAACATTGTCAGTATCCTCCAAATTGACAGTCTACATCAGAACTATAATATATTTGTCACATTTTTTTTTGGGAGTGGCAATCATTCCTTACGATCCTAAGATACTTGGGGTGACTGAGTTCCCCGAAGAACCACATTTGTTCCTAAATATTTTCTATGAAGATGCTACATTTTTTCACCTGTAAACGCCTTATTGGTTTTAATTTATCCCTGTGTGTATGACAGATTATGGTTTATAAATATAAATTAACTGAATATATATATAAAAAAATTGGAGCATTTGTGATTCCTGTTGGATGGAGTTAAATCACTTTAACAAAAGATATTTAAGGAGCAAGAGAAAAATCTAATGAAATAATGCATAGTAATCATGATAGCGTAAGTAAATTTCAAAAAAGTGATTAACATGAAACGTTTGGGTGGAAGATTTTGTAAAAGCTACCTAAAGCGATCCATCAAAAAAGTTATGAAACCATGACTGTATCACAAAGCACACAGCGACCTTCGAAAATACACAAGCAAGAAAAAGTTCAATGTGATATTTATCAATCATGTAAGGACATTAAAATTACAATAACTTGAAAAAAATGTATATCAGTTTTACCTAAAAATAGCAATCCTATAATGCTACCGAAAAATTTCAGTTATTTGTTTACTTTATTAACGTCACACACATTTGAAATATTTTAGTTCAGTTTCATTGGACTTTTTCTGAAATTATCAAAGAAAAATTGAACAGTCCTTAAAAGTAGGTAAGCATACTTTCTCTTAATTTAACTATTCACTGCAATTATGATTTTTATTTCGTACAATAAAAATACTTATAAAAAAAGGATTGGTGTGTGACTGCCTCACCCCACGCCACAACTAACATTAGTATCGAGTGTGTGACAGTTACCGAGTTTCATCTCGAAGAAAGAGTAATTTCGATTCGTGAGGTTATTTTTATTTATTTTATTGCTTCTGAAACAATTTAAAGTAAGAATGTTTTCTCTTATAATAAATCATTTTACGGAATTATATGAAATATATTTCATGTTGAATATAAGGATAATTGTCATTTATAGAAACGTATTTAAATTGAAATTTGTATTCTCAAATCAAATTTCAAAAATTAAAATATTTTCTGCCAAATATCAATGTAATATTTAACCAACTGTTAGAATTTTTATGAGATACTTTAAAGTTTGGTTTTGAATGACATTGCGTTTCTTAAAATAACAAAAATATGTATATAAAATGACTAATTTAACCTATTCCAAAATTTGAGGTAAAATTTATTCTTCATTTAACTATTCCTATTTCCTTTGGCAGTAGAGAGTTACAATATAAAGTAGGGCTAATTAGAAATGAAAGTATTTGTGTAGTAGGGGGAATGCATTTCTAAACAAAGTTTACTTTTATCTTTCAACTTCAAATGCCAGAAACAAAATTTGATTCTTGGTAATTACGCTTAAGGACGTAACGCCTTTCTAAAGCTGAATGAGAAACTATTTCTATTAAGGTATTGCGTAGGGGTCTTTAGGCAAACAAACTGGTTATCTTAAATAGAAAATGTTGTGGTAAGTTTTGTTGTTAGGATTATTAGGTTATAAACTATTAGGAAACTATTAGGATATAAATGTATATGTTTGTATCTGTTTCAAAATTATGTTCTATAACCCTAGTTTTATCAGAGAATAAATCGATCTACGTAATGGACCGATACGAAAGGATATTAAATGCGAAACTGTAGAGTTAATCAAACAAAATTTTATATAATGGAATAACTTTAAAAAGAAAAAAGTCCTCTAAAATTCTGAATTACTTTTTTCACTATTGCTATTTAAAATGGTTGTTAGTTATGGGATTTATAGAATACTTAATCTATAGATAAAAAATGTTGTTCACGCATAAATATCCGTAGTTATTAGTTTATATAGCACACATGTTTGGATAAAAATATGTTTATATTCGAATTGTAAATAAATTAAAGTAAACTAAAATATTTCTTAACTATTTGCAGTTCTTCAAAGAATATATGCTCACTAAACCATCCATTAGTTTAAGAGAGTACAGCGCATTGGCATTCATCCGGAATATACAGTGAAGGTTTATTTTAACTGAGATCAGCAATTCCTTCCCTTGTATGTGAAGCACATAAAAAAGCCCCGTGTTTACACTTCAAAAAGTTCAGTATTGTAAACCCGATATCCGAGTTCTATGTAAGATTATGCTTGATGGAAGGATCACACACACACACAGATTTGCTTTGAGGAATTTCATGAGTGTTTCATCGTTGAAAAATAAGATTTGCTTATGCTAGTAAACTCTGCCTTCGTTCAGTGTTACGTATTTGACGAAGAAAAAATCATTCAACCATGAATAAACTGAGGAAATGTTAAGGTTTTGCATGCGTTTAAATATGGAAATACATTTTAATATTCCCAGAACAATTCTTTAATAAATTTGAAGAATTGACTATAAACTAAGTGAAGTAAATGAATATGCAATAATTTAAGAAAATTGCATTCAAATGTACTTGTCCATCATACACATTTGAAAAAGATATTAAGATTTATCAACTTGCCTGATCGTAAAAATTTGCTCTAGTCATTCAGAAATCTTTTCAATGTGTTTTTTTGTATATTATTGGTAATTGTTATGCATAGTTTTGTTCATTCATATTGCTTTTCTTTTTATTTAAAACCCCTTCAGTGACTATTTTATATAAGGTTCTGATATTATTTTTAAAAAATGAAATAGCTCATGTCGTTTTTACAGTTTTTCTTTACAGGTTGTAATCCAATGCTCAATTACAATGTTTTCTACGAAATTAAAGATTTACGGTAAATATTTGCGTATTAATGGTAGGGAAAAGCGTAGTATAAAGCACATAAAGTCTGAGTTTTTTTTTTCTTTCGCCATGCTTCCCATCTTCTTCGTTTAGGTGTTCTGACATCTGAGGTTTCACTTTTTGCAGCTAGTAACTTTTTGACTATTTTTGCGGACATGTTCTTTTTAATTTTTCTATGATTTTTTTTAAAAAATGCTCTCAGGTTCCCTTAGAAATAGATGTTTATTGTGCGATGGATGGGCAAACAGAAATACAACTAAAGCATTAGTTGTAGCTACATAAATTATTGTATACATATAAAAAACATATTACTTAAAACAATCCAACAAATTACTTTTACTATTTACTTAGCAATCGATATTAAATCAAATATTTGAAATGCAGCTTAGGGATAAAAAAAATGGAAAAACTATTCAAATGAAATACAATTTTATCTGAATACTTCCTTAAATGATTTAATCATTGCAATAGTTATAATTTAAGCAAAACATTTAAAAAACAGGAATCTACAATTTTGAAAAGGTAGAAGTATAAAAAATATATAAAAAGCTGCAAATAAAATTCCGCTAACTGTTGAAAACAAATGGGTTGTAAAATTCTCTTTTCTCTTGGAAGAAAACGCCCAAAGAATTCCAATTCTTATAATAATAGATAAATTGAAAGCGAACAAAGTGCGAAGAAGACTCAACTAATCCGTGGTATGGTAAAAATTTAATACTTTAATTAACCGTGTGACAATGAGGACATATTGTTCATTTAATGTTATTTTTTTAATATTGATTGACTTAACTCTCAAAATGAGTTTTTATTTTGCATAATTTTGGAAAAAAGATAGAGCAGTTTTTATTTTGTCGTATTTGAATGTTTTCTGTTTATGATTAAAACTTGCTTTAAAATGTCCATTTGAATCATAAAATCAAAAACATTAATATTTAAGTGTTAATTTTGAAAGTATGATTTTTATTCAAAAAAACTAAAATATCATTAAAAAATGCTTATTTCCAGATTAGGGATCATGTTTGAAGTTCTAACATTTCTTATTTCACATCTATATCTTCATTTGTCAATGACATTTATTATTAAAAGTATTAAACATAATTAAAAATTTTATTTTTTAACATTTTGATTACATGAGTGTATTTTTCTTCATTCTTATCTTGCAATGTTCAAAAATAAACATCCAATGTTTCGAGATTTTTTCTTTGTGTCTGAATTTAAATTACTTATGTGACAAGTTTTCTAATTGTTTAAGCCTTTAAAGAAGAAAAAAAGAAAAAAGGACTCTTAAACTGAAAAAAAAATTACTTGAAAATGACATAAGTTGAAGCTCTTTTAATAAATGCACATATTCGTGCATTTTACATAGCATCTACATTATTATTTCCACATTTTTTTTACAATAAAATAAAAAAAATGAAGAAAATTGAATATAAATTAATTGAAATCAGATTAAAACAAGGTAAATGCTTTTGAAATTTGATAGCTAATGACTATAATGACATCAGTGAACTGTACTTTTTCCACTTCAAAACAATTTATGTTATATCCATGTGAGGATTATTCTAAAAAGTTTCATTTGGTAATATTCTGATAAGAATTACAATCTAAATTTATGTGAGAAAGAATTAAATGATATCTTTTCATTGCCAATGGAAGATTGTCATTTAATTAGAATTGTGTAAAAAAATTTTCATTAAAACTAAGTAAAATGATTTATAGAAATCTCAAATTTGAGAGATCTAAAATATACTTAATTCAATATTTACAGCTAACGCACATCTTATCATTGAAAATGTACTAACAAATAATTTTTAATGCCTTAATTTTATTTTGCAACAATTTAGTTTAATAAAAATAATAAAATGATATTGTTATTAGTTATTTATTCGTTGGTTACTTTATGTCAAGGGTAAATGAAAAAGGTATTTGAAGAAAGGTAGTTGTATACATTCTAGAAAACAACCCAAATAAATTTAACTTCTTTAAAAAAACAGATGTGGAATAAACAGAAAGTGAATTTGCAATGAAGCATGAGTAAAACCAAATTCTTGTGAACTTTTCTTATGATGTATATTCCTTGTCGCAACTTCTATTCCCGCTATTTTTTAACATGAAAACTGGAAAGCATGCAATAAGCAAAGCCACAAAAATGACCTGGAAACCATATCCCTACCCCAAAAAACTCATTTTTTTCTATATTTGAGAAGTATGAGAGCTGCTGTAAAATATGGATAACACTTTCTCTAGATATATCTACCCATTTTTCTTGTTTTTCAGTGAATTTATAGAGAAGTCTTTTATTTTTTCTTCCGTTTCTGCTCTTCACCAAAGGACAAAAAAAAGCAAAAAAAAGTCTAGTATTTTTATTGTCCTGTCAAACTGATATATTCTGTTTTATGGTATAAGAGAGTTTAGGAAGAAGTGGATAATAAATAAAAAGCATGTTCCAAAACATTATTTGTAGACAAATATTGAGCAATTGTTTGTTTGTATCTTTTTATTTAATATTTATATTCGAGCATAATAAAATAAAATAAAATTATAATGCCTTTTTTTCAGTCTGAGTTTTATGATCAATATTTAAACAAAATACGAGGTCAGAAAATTTTTTTTAAGAAAAAAGTGCTAATTAACAATTGAAAATAAAATTTAATCACTTTTTAGTTACACTATTTTAAGTTAATTTTCAAAATTAAGTCTGAAACGAAATTTTAGTATAGACAGATAATGATTTTTAAAAGAGTAATATAAAGACAATATCAATAAAATCAATGTTGTTTAAATCACATTAATTTAAAATAAAATTCCAAATTTTATTTTTTTAAAAGTAGCATGTATCATGGGGATTTTTTGTAAAGGTTAATAGTTAATACACGTGAGTAAACTATTTATATCAATGAGAAACATATCGCTGAGAAATCTGTAACATTTCCTATTTTCATTTAAAAAAATAATTAAAATTAGAAATTAAAGAAATGTGTTTTAAAATCTCTAACTTTCACGCAATACTCTGTTTTTAAATTAAGAATAATCGTGTTCGAAAATTTCAAATGATATTTCAAAATTCGCTATTCAAAAGGGATTTTTTATTATTTGTTATTTATATTTTTCCAAAACCACTCATAGTTAAGTTAGTTATATTAAAAAAAAATCATTCTATATGTTTCTCATTTTTTTAAGAAGAAAATGCATAGGTTTGTTGAAAGGAAATGCATTTCTTAGTTTGGCTAAAAAATAAAACAATGTGTATTTTTTATGTAGATTTTAAAAAAAACCTCTCTAAATGGTTCAAACAATATACTGTTACAAATCGATTCAAACATCGAATTTAACTTTATGTTTTTGTATTGATCACGTTCACAATCTATACTTATTACGCATGTACGAAAAATTAGTGATTGTTTCCCTCAGTTCACTGTCTATCAATTTTACCTTTTTTTACCCCTTTGTGGTAACGTTTGTATCTATCCACGTGTTTTTAATAAAACCATTTCTAGTTTTAAGTGTTACCTTGTGTTCATGATCCGATATCTTAACAATACAAATGACCGAAAACTAGTTCAAGGACACGGGGACATGGAATAACACCACTGAGGGTCAAAGGGGGTATCGAAGATGTTTCTAGTGAACTGGACACTGGGGATTTTGGATTGTACTTCTTGGATGACACGTCCAGAATTTTATTATTCTCGGTGAGTTAGGCACCTAATAAAACCAGCTTAAAATTTATGACGACCAAACATGTGTTAAGAAAGAACAACTTCAAATGTTCAGAAATACTTTAAAAATAGGGAGAAAAAAATGTAATCAGAAGAAAAAACAGTAAATTACATAGAAAATGCTTTTCGCTATAGGGAGGTTACCTTACGAAGAAAATAGTTAATTGTTTTTTTTTCCAGAAAAAATTTCTCTATAAGGAAACATTTGCAATATACAGGTTTGAACATTGAACCACAACAGAATGAGGTTTAAACATTTTCTTTTTTAGTCAGTCACCCTTTACGTGCAGTTTGCCAATACTACTATGCCATGGAAAAAAGAAAAACAAAATAAATATGTAATTATTACAATTAATAAAATACACTATATATATATTCTCAATATTTATGAAGTAATTACATCAATTTAATCACTCTATTTGAATAAAAATAATAATTTAAAATATAACATCGTTATTTTAAAATGAATGAAGAATGTGTGATTTATCTCTACACTTTCTTTCATATTAAAAGTTTTTGAAACTGTTTTTGTAAAAAAAAAAGAGAGCCATGGCAATTTTACCAAAGAAAAACCATTTACGTAAAACGTATTTGTAGAATTCAAATAAATTTTAAACTACACGTTTCCCCTCGACGAAAAAGGGAAATTCTTATCTCTAATACATATATCTTTTAATATTTATGTAATTATTACATTATAAAGCAAAGAACACAATTTGCTCAAAGAGACATAAAACTTCTGCTATAGAAAATACAATTTTTAGAAGCTTATCTTATTCTCGAATTTTCATAACACGATAAATGTACGAAAATTTCTGAAAATATACGTTATAAGTTTTCTTTTCCCTGTGGAATAATTAGGTTAACTGTTACATACCCACATGTTTATCTCCGAAAAACTAAAAAGATTTTCCATTTCGTAAACGTTACTTATCGTCCTCTTTCAAATCAATTGAAAAAATATTATTTATTATGAATATAAGAAATGGCTATAGCAGATTATGGCAATAGATTTCTTTAAAAGGTTCGAAAGAAAAATAATTCAGATTTCTGATTAAAATAAATGTTTGCAGACAAAAAAAAAATTGCTTAAAGTATTCACACGTATTTTACACATTAACTACAATATTAATATCAATTACACTAACTATAACATTAGAAATTAATTACAATGTGTATATTGCATTTATAATCATATATTTTTTTTTATTTCAGAACATACTGTCTATTAGCAAAATAGTTTTCTTTCTTATGAATCTTACACATAAATACAAATAATAATAAGATATGTAATATAGAAATAATATACAAAGTTCATAATAAAAATGATAATAAATATAATACCAAATATAATAAATAATTATATATAATAAATAAACAAAAAATATTATAATCAGTATATATTACTAGCAATAGTATATATGTATGTAAAATTAATGCCAATATATAAAGAACGAATAAGAAGCATTCATTAAAATTAATATAATATCAATTTTCCATTCTTTTCAAAATTTAAACAAAATTATTGAGAATTAAAAAAATAAATTTATTTTCAATTCTGAAAAAAAAAACTTTTTGAAAATTAAAGCGATAATTTATAAGGAATTAAATTGGTAAAATCATAAAGTGTAGTATTTAGATCAAAAGAAAATCTAATTAAAATATTAATTTAAATTTTTCAAAAAACCAAATTTATAAACATTAATGAAAAAAATATTTCATAATAAATTAAATCCTTCAAATATGTCTAAAATTAGATATAATATCGTAAGAATATATTTGTTGTCATTAGTTTAGCTTAAATATAACTTTATTTCATTTTTTTGTTTTTACTTTCAAAACATACAAGTATATTTTTTATCATTTATTTCTTTGTTTACTTAATATTAATATTTAAAATTGTTGAAATATATATTTGTTGAAAATTTTATTCAAAATGACATTTAAGTTCTTTTCCTAGTTTTTATTATTATGGGACAGAAAACAGTAAAGTGATAAGTAAAAGAAGTAAAGTAAGTAAAAGATAAAAAAATAAACTTTTTTGGAGCCTTTTTTAAACATTTTAATTCACGAGAATACACTTTTTCCTTGTAATATCTCATTTAAATTTAAAAAAAGAAAAGTACATTTCAAATTTAATTCAGTATACGATTTATTTTATTTTGAATTTTGCATCTCATGTTTTAAATTTTATAAACTATGGTAAGCTTTTTCTAAAGATATATAATTAACTATTTCGTATTTCACTTCCTTAAGAAAATTGAAATGTTACATGTCTCTCCCTCCCACACACACATTATTGTTTATTAAACCTATTTTTTAAAGTACTCGTTTTAACTGGGCACGTCACGCTTGAAAAGAACGAACTTTACATTCTGGTTTTGCAGTAAAATGTGTATACAAAGTTGAAAAAAGAAACAAGTAAGAGATACAATATGTTTACTACACATTTCCGACGTAAATTTTATGTTTCTGGATTTTTTTTTGTTAGTGTTTATACATCATTTAGTCTTCTTCGTGAGTGAATGCTATGTTTTCACTGGATTTATTTGTTTTAAAAACTTTGTAGAATCATCAGTTGCTGGTTTCTACATTTTTTACCTTCTTATGTAGATTAAAATCCAAAACACTCAAAAATCAGTGTTTGGTTCAATGTTTAATAGGTGGTTTCTGACAAATTAACAAAGTAATTTGCGCATTTATTTTCTTAACGTTGAACAACACAAGAAATATTGTCATAAGCTAACGATTACATTTCTAGCCATTGGATATGTTGTGGTCATTTAATCTCAATGATGATAACTGCTCCTTTAGTTAAATTACCTGGATAGATTTCAGTAGAGGAATCTCCCTTGCCATCATACTCTTCATTATTTGATTCCACCTAATCATCCCCGCCAACAGACCTTCTTCATCCGAAAATACTGCCGTACTATATCTATTGAATTACCTAAGTATCACATTTCTTCATCATAAATACAATAATGCGTCATTACATAAGAAAGATTTTAAAGCTTGCTCATGCATTTAGATCTATGATGGCGATTCACGTGGGGTATGACATACCCGAAGAGGTGGTATCGAAAAATATACATTTATAATTCCTTATAAGCGAAGGCCCCTCAATGGATATGACTTTAAAGTCAGCTACACGAGAAACTATTCATTTTCCTAAAAAAAGTTTAGATGGAGTCTTGAAAAAGATTAGGCGGTATGTATGATATACCCTGAAGTGCAGTGTTAAATTAATGTAATATTTCACACTATAATCTGAAGTACATTCTTATTTTTTTATAATTGACCAAAATTCGATTCACATATATTATTTAATCTATTGACACAAAATTTATGTATACATACATTTATATGTTTATATATATGTGTGTACATGTGTATATGTGTGTAAGCGGGCGAGTGTACATATATATTCGCACCGAAATACCAATAAACACCATTATCTAGATCAATGAGCTTCATGTCAGATAAAATCATTGTGGCATATGGCTCATGCTTTTATATTTAAAGATTTCACGTTCACTACCTCCTACGTACACTATATATTTAATTACTGAGAATAGGAAGAGCAGCCAATTTAACATTTTTTTAATAAAGGTAAACCTTAATAGCTCGATTCTTGGTGGACATCTGGTTAGCATTCTTTTTGAGTAAATTAAGGAGTTGTAATAAAAAGTTTGTCAAAGTCTCCTTATATTCTCACTAAAATACTTCTATCTGATCTTTCTGATTGACTAGTGACTATGCATACTTCGATTTATAAAAAAAAACCTGGCCCCCAGTGCACAGTAAGCCGGATATAAGACAGTGGAAAAGGGCTTTTGGAGTTGGTGATGTTTCCATGGAGCTCATAAAGAACCATTATAACCGGACGTTTGTAAGCTATTTGAGCATCATGACAGACCAGGTACACCTATTCATGAAAACAGCGGTAGCGGTTGATAGCGCGGTAATCGTCCACATAATGTACTATGCCAACAAGGTAGGGCCATCAGGGAGTTGTTAGAGGTAAATTCTGGTGAATCTGAAAATATCCAAATTAACTCTATTAATACATGTTGTAGCACCTGAAAACCAAATTCATATATATAATTAAAAACTAATTTCAGTAAATTTATTTTCATTTAATTTGCATTACAATGTTTTTGTTTGTAACGGTTTTAACTTTCAAAAAGTAGGGCTGTGTATTGTTCTGGAATACATTTGAAGTTACGAAACTCACCAAAAAAAATTAGTATTGTAAATAAATGCAATTAGACTTAATTTTCTCATTTCTCTTCCTTCAAAAACTTTCATTTTAATTTTAAATTTTTATTTTTATCTTTTTTTTCTTTTGCTTAGATGTTTATTTAAAGTTGATTTATTAAGTACTAAATAAAAATCTTGCTAACCCTTTCGTAGGTTTCTCTGAAATTAATGAGGCATTTTACGTTGCTTTTAATGAATAAGAGCATCATAATTTTATGTTTAATACCCCAGTTGCTAATTGAATTTTTAATTAACTCACGCTCTATTTAAAAATATTATTTTTTAAACGTAACTGTATACGATATTTTGAGAGAAAAAATATTCTTTATGGAAACAAACAGTACAGTTTTTTTTCCTTTCTTTCTTGAAATTGCAGTGCTTGAATGTAAAGAAACAAAGTTTAGAATACATTCTTTACTTTTTTAAATTACAGTATTATTTAAAATGCTTTTTTTAAATACGTATGTGTATGGTTAAGCAAACTTCATTAGCTATTTTGCTAGCCACGTTAAATAGCTGTTGTTGCTAATGCCATCTGTCTGACGTAGTCATATCGAAGCCCACGAAATTCATCATGGCATCGAGCTAAATTGTACGCCTGTCGTTAGTTGTAGCTTTCAACACCATGCAGGTGACAGAACAATTTGGCGCGGTTTCAACTCAATTTTGAGGGAGAACACCCTGGGAGTGGTCAGGGCCTCCCACGTCTCTTCCCCTTCCACCAATCCCACGAGAGGACATGCGGCTCGACGGCTACATAGAGAACCCCCTGCCACGAAAGCACTATACATTTACAAACATCCATACCTTCTCCGGAATTTGAATCCAGTTAGCGTCACTAACCACTATACCGGATGGGCGACCGTTAAATGTGACCGTTGAGAATGCGTTAAGTAACAGTATATGTATTTAATAATATATGCTGTTTGATAAAATGCTCATTGTATTTTAAGACGGCAAAATATATCATTTTTAAATACGTTAGAATCGAATACGTTGGATATAAGTTTCAAATATAAACTAAATATTTAAAAAAACACATTTCTTTGCAATTTGATATAATTAATAAAATATTTTTTTAACAAGCGGAAACTGGGCTTGCTGCATTACGATTATTTTTGTCTGGGAAAAGCGAAGAGTGTACTTGCATGCTATAGATGAGTATACATGTATGCTAAGAGTAAATGTATGCTATAATGTATGTTATAATTAAAAAATGGCAAAACTCTCACAAATCATTTATTATATAAAGGATTTTATTCTGTTCTAAATTATTGTTTTTAATATATTTTTAGCAGTCTAGGTTGATAGATCGAGAGAGATATAATAAAAGTTATTTTGCGAATTTATATAAAATTTCAAATATTATTGGAAAGTTTCAAACTCCTAAAACTCTTTTTAAATTTAGCGCTTAAAGAATTTTTTTCTTTTTCTCTAATAGGGTTGAAGATTGGTAATTGCCATTGCAGATCTAGTACATACCCCGGGAGCTCGTATCCCATTTTAGTGTGGTCCGTTATAGGTGGATATAATTTGCCACAATGCAATTTTAATACCCATTTTCCTCTTTTGAGGGAGGTGAGGTACCTGATCTCTGACGATGAGAAACTGTACTAGGAATTTAATTTTTCTGAAAGCACCCAAGCTTTCAGGCACTCTAGGTATTCTCAGCATGCCGGATTCCGACATGAACGCTGTAACTTTTTTACATCAAGAAAATTCATCGATTTGGGCAGGTGTTGAACCAGTAAACTTGGGCGAACAAGGCCAGCACTAAACAAATTTCATCATTTATCCAGCTAGATTTACTCTAAGTGTAAAAATTATGTTTCAAAATATGTTAAGGCTTACTACACGGTGGGCCTGCTAGCGATTGCTTAGCAAATTTATGTTTACATGTTTTGTCAGATTTAAGATATTGTTAGTACTGGTTTTTATTTGTATAGCTATATTGATGATGTAATGTTTTTTGGTGAAAAGGAGATACAAGCCTATGGTAGAGAGAGAGAGAAAGAGAAAATATTTTATCTTACAGATTTAAAGCTATTTAAATCTGATCAAAATAAACCTAGATTAGTGCTTCTCAAACTTTCAGACTTGCGACCCAATATTCAATCATGATTTTCCTCGCGCACCCCTCCATACAACAACAATGTATTGAGTTCGAAAATATGATACTACTTTGATGCAACAATACTACTTTAACCTCTTAAGCGCCGCCGGCGTATATACACGTCTAGCTCAGCCAGTGCGAAAATTGCCCCCGACGTATAGATACGTCTTTCCAAAATACGATTTTTTTCTGTTCACTGTTGTCCATAAAATTATTCCGAACCTTTGGAATGCCATAAAATGACCTTGAAAGTGTTTGCGAAACATTTACTTATTTCAGAGGATTTTCTTATTTATTTCCTTTCTCCCATCTCCCAAATACACTACATGTGTTGTATACGTGGAAAACGGTAGCATCGGGGAGAGAATTGCGTAACTGTTAATCGTACAATTTATGATGATAAGTGTTAATGTCTGCATACAATTTTATATATAATAAGCTCTTGGGGTGACTGGTAATTATTAAACTTGTTTTTAACTTAGTATCACAAAATTGATTATAAAATACATTGTGTAGTACTGATTCATTTATAAGGATATTATATCAGTTTATTTATTTTTTATTTTGTTTTATGAAATAACGCAACTTGCTTGTTTATTTTATATAAATTAATAATTTTTTAAATAATATTTAGTTTTAGACTTTTCAATATGCTTGCGCCCCCTTCTAGGATTTTCACGCCCTCTTAAGGGGGGCGTGTCCCACAGTTTAAGAAGCGCTGGCATAGACCATATATATTTGAGTTCACATTGCATACGAGTATTACAAACTATAAATTAACATAATTTTTAAATTATAAAAAGTCTTAATTATTATTTTAATTTTTATAATATTAGATATCCTTTTACTGGAAAAGTATTTTTCATAAACCCACCCTAAAAATATATAATGATGTAGAGAAAGCTTCCAAATTGTTTTAAAAAAAGAGATTACATAATTCATATTCACGTCAGTTACAATAAAACATTTTAGTAACCATTTTGAGTATTTCTAAGCTTTTTACAAACGAAAAATCATCTAAAACATCATTTATATTTTACATTATACTCCATAAAAGTAAATGCAAAAGAGTGTTTTGGTTTTTCACTCAAATCATGGACTCGGTTTAAATTTAGAAGGTGATATGTTGAATCTTCTAACCAATCAATAGAGCCAATTTAAAATTTAAAAAAGATGCTTAAAGACAATACACTTCATTGAAGGAGCTGTAGGCTGCAGAATTAATCACAAAAAAATGAATTGTAGACATATGGAAAGATTAACAACCAATGGCGTTCACAAAAGGTTGGTGTGGAGGTTTCAACCCTTCCTTAAGACCAAAAAGTTTTTAATTTTTTCCATTGAGATTACCACTCGACACTTTCATCAACGTGGTTTATAGAATCCAGCCCCCTTCTTAAGAGAGTTCAGGGTACGCCACTGTTAGCAACTAACAATTGGTACAGAATTTGTATATACTGTAAATATAATATCCCAGTCAATCCATGTCATTTGAATACAAGCTAGATTAAAAACAAACCAAAAGATAAATCACCTAAAATGAACTTATTTAATACGGAGAAATAGGATTATAATATGGTTTTAGTTAATAAGGATATTTAATAAGGATTTTAATGGGATGAATAATACATTCCTCAAAAGTGAAATTGTAACACAAAGAAAAAAAATGGTGCGTGAATGCCACGAGATAGAAGGCGACGTTGGGCGTAAGTGCAGAAATACATCTAAATATATTAAATTGCTCGGGGAAGTTATTAAATTCGAATAAAATTCACAGTTCATTTCCTCCAATTCTTTTCGAGTTCTCCTAAATCTCTGTCGTTCAATAGGCCAAACCGTGGAAATGTATACAATTTGTACAGAACTTTTAGACATTGGCTGACGTAGCAAATACCATGCAGCTTCTTGACTTGCCATTTCTACCGCAATGAGCTTATCGATGCTCATGTTCCTTGTAATTTCTACAATGTCGAAATCGGAGTGCTCATCCATGATCTTGATGATTTGACGTTGTAGGTTACTTATGCCTCTATTTGCTTTGTTCACATATTCTACCACGTAAGCTGCACAAGGGTATTCTTCAGTGACAAATTGAATGTCTTTCGAAATCTCTCTCCCTTTATCCTTGAATTTGTATAGAAGTTGCAGGAAACCAGTCCAACCAATTTCGTTGGCACTCATTGTTAGAAACACCGTTGGTTTCCCGAGTTGTCTGATCATAGAGAAGAGATCTCGTTTCCGCTCTGACCAATACCACATTGAGTTTGGAATCGCTCGAAGAAAAGCTATATTATTTTCAATGCAGTTACTAATGTACTCTTCTGATTCAATCTGTTGATGAGTAATATTTGCGTTTTTACCGACGTGTTTGAAGGCAACCGTAAGCGAATCCCGAATTCTGAATCGCATAATTTTCATTGCCATATATAGCAAATGCTGTGGGGTCACTCCACGACGATCAACACGTCTTAATTCACTCGTGGTCATCATGAATGGAGTAACTCTAACTCCTTCCCTGAAGTTTCTAATATGACCCAAGTAAATTGCTGGGAAAGAGAGCTCCTCAGCATGTTCATCAAATAGCAAGCTTCTTGGTACATTCGCTTCTCCAGGAGCAATACGAAGATATTTCTCATTATTCCAAAACAACATCTGTTGTTGGGCTGTAAGACTCTCTTCAATAGTTATATTTTCACTGATTTCATCTGGAAGAACTTGAGTCGCACTGTAACCAAACCCATCAGATAACTAGTTCTGTGAATTTTCCTCTGTTTGATGTGAACATTGACACAGTAATCATCATCAACATTCTGTGGCAGTCGATTGACCATTGTATTGACTGATACTGGAACACTGATTATTTGCCATAACATTCCAAACTGACAGTGTACATGTCTCAATCGTCTAATTTGCATGAAAGGTATTCGTGGAGAAATGAGTCTTTCTGATACCATATCCAACGTAAGAAGATGTGCTGGAATATTTGGGTATACAAATCCATTTTATTTTGATAAATTTGGTATAATTTTCCTATTTAAACTTTGTCATCAATTGTAGCACCCTCTAACGTCTTCTAAATTATAATTCCCAGTAAAATATTTTTATGCTCAGCAACAGGCCGTTCTCAAATCATCTCTAAACCATAATCTATCACAAATCGAATACCCGTGACCGAAAGTATTATCAACGAATCACTTTTGGAAATATTTGTGAGCATTTTTATGGGAATCATAGTCTTTGTAACGTAAGATAGAAATTATTATCGATTCACATGCATCAGTTCCAACATGCACTAGACTTGTTGAGGGCTCTGTACTTGTTGACTGCACAGGGTGGTTCACAAAGTCCGTATTAATCTGTGCTGGCATTAGATGAGTCTCAATAGCATTTCCATCATCAGTCATTAAACTCGGCATTAAGAGAATATTTTGTAATCTTTTTTTCCGTGCTCGACATTCTCTCATGTACTTTGATCGAGATTTAGCAGTAGCGTTTGATGAATTTGCACTATTTTTCTGTATTTTTATCACTTTTTCGACTGGACTTTCTGCTAGTTTATCTTTTATTTTTCTTTCCCGAAACTCTTTTCTTCTTTGTGCATTTAATTTAGGCATTCTGATTAGAATCATTAATAATTTAAAGTAAATGAAAATTTAAAAAAAAACAAATTTGCGGCCGAAAACATCACCAAATGGCCAACAATCTAAGGAAATATTTTAAAAAGGCACGCTTTTGATGTAAGAGCTATTTTGTCTACACCGTAACGCAAACATTGCAACACATATAACCGTTGACAGATGTTCCCTGGTCTAATGAGAAAATGGGGGGAGTCGACCAATTGGAAATGCGGGCAATTATCCAACTTTTTCACGGATATGACGCATGTCACATGGTGTCCCACGCTCTCTTTTCCCCCCGATCGCTACCTCCTCAACATTGCGAAGATTTGGGGGGGGGATGGCGGGGAAAATCACTGCTTCCGTTCGCTTTCTCCCTGTTACGCAAAACTGGATAAATTTTCCATTCACCCCGTGAGCAAAGAAGTTTTACTTCAATAATGCACGTAGTGGCATGCAAATTTCAGAAACGATAATGGTGAGATGGATATGCAAATGATGAAATGATCACGGGTTACTGATATTCACGCTGTAAGGCCAACAACTTTCCCTTTTCATGAACAGCCTCTGCGAATTTTCGTGGCATTTGTGACTTTCGAAAAAGCCCAGAAAATGCGCCGAGATCAATACCATCAGTTAACGACCAGCGAACGTGACCGTATTAAATAAAACTCCATGAACTGGGTTTGTTGATGCACACCGCAGCAACTCATGTTGGGCATGTTGTGTCACACGATGAATTTAGGAATCTCTATGTGCACGCCGAAGAAGAAGTGGTGTACCCATGTATACACGCTAGAGCGCACATACTGGCATTTTCATCAGTTTACTATTCAAGATGCTTTCTCCACGGAACGTGACATTCGAAGCCGGTTGTCTTCATGAGCAGGGGGATTTGTAACCACCCGAACCATACTCAACAAATCGCATGAAGTACATTTACGTGCAAGGGTACTAGAAATAGGGGTACCACTGAATGTTCAACAAAGGGCTAGACATCTGACGTGGTGTCACCGTCATTGTACCCGGACTATCAAAGGGCAACGGTTATTGTTCACGGATGAATCTCGTTTCTATCTGTGAAGGAAGGACGGCTGTGAATGGTGCGGTGGTGATCCGGAGAATGCTACGAACCAACCCATTTTGCCGAATGTCAGACCGGTCTTATACCGGGCATCATGATTTGGAGTGACCAAATTTTTAATCACAGTATGCCTGTCATGCACAATGACGGCCATTTGACAGCCAAAAGCTTTTTCAAAAAAGTTGTGGAGCCTGGGGTACCGTCCTTGTTGCAGGGAGCAAAACCGTATTCTAGCTAGACGATTCCAGGCTGCATTTCAGCCGACAAATTCTTAATAGCCTGGTTGGATCTGACATCCTACCCTGACCGGCAAGCTCTCCAGATCTTAAGTCCATCGAACACCAGTGGAATCTCATTGGACCTGACATGAACATCGTACCACTAGCGCAAACCTAGGATGATCTGCACACATTCGTGGAAGTGGCTTCACAATGACTACCTCTTTCAAACATCAAATGACTATCTGATATAATTCTTCACTGGATTTAGGCCTGTATAGCTGTCCTAGAAGGACGCATTAGGTACTGAACAAATTGACTATGATAGTTTCATTTGTCTCTTTTTAAAATTTAATTGGTTATAATAGTTCCTTAATCATTTGTATAACAACTGGAAATTTACAGGGCGCTGCATAACATCATTTCTTAATGTTGATATTTCACTTTTGAGGAGGGAATTAAACGCATTTTGGCATATTTTTATCACACTTTTAAGTTCTACAACGTCGTGCATTTGTAATAAGATCAATGTTTTTTTCTTATGTTTAACTTTTAGGCTATTACGGGAGTAATGAGCGCGTTCATCTCAGTCAATCTCTCAATCTTACGAATGCGCTACATGCGTACATTGGCTTCAAATGTTACAAACCCATGTTTGCTTTCTAAAGTAGTAGTGTTTTTACCAGTAGATGGCAAATGATGGCAGAATGATAGATATTCGAACACAATATTTATTAAATAAACTTTAAATTTACATTTTTTCTTATGCGCGACTAAGCTACTTAATTACTACAGATTTTCCAAGTTACCAGGAGCAAACGTTTCATATATTAAACTATTTTTATATCGTTTAAAAGTTACTTGTTGTGTAAAAAAGGAAAGAAAAAAGAGATAAAATTGTATTAAATCGACCTACTATATGAATTACATATATACGTCAAGTTACTTTCTTAGTAATTTATCTAATAATGTTAATTCATTTGATGAAAACGTATATGCTTCTAAGATACAAAAGACTTTGACGAATAAAAAATTCAGACATTTAAATCTAACAATAATAGAACGCTTAGTTTTTTTTTTTTTTTAATTTTAAAAAATAAAATTTTGCATTAAGAATTGAATTTAAAATATAAAAAAAGATCGATACATGTGTTATCGAAGAATTCTATATATTTAAATAAAATAGAGCAAAACATTTATTTTCTCTTCAGAAAATTATCCATATTTTGTTAAAAAATTAATATCAATATGTATGTATAAAATGAGTATTTTTGTTGCAACACATACTCATATACATCGATATAAAAAGTTAAAAACTCGGTCCAAGTATGGAAAGAAAAAGAAAAATTCTGTGACAACTTTTAGAATAAATTTAAAGCCTTTTTTTATCATCCCCATAATTGCTACTGGCGTTTATATACAATTCACTCAATCGGTGTGTTTAGAGCTCCAGGAGTATATATACGTCTTTCCGAAATACAATTCTTTTCTTTTAGCTGCTATTAGTAAAACCATTCCGAAGGCTTTGGAAGGCAATTAAATAAACTTGACAGTGTTTGCGAATGACTCACTAATTTCAGAGAAAAATTTGCTATTTTGTACATTTTTAACCCAATGTAACCACCCTTTACTTAGACTCCTTCCTTATTAACAGTAGAAAGAGTTTACGCGAGTTGAACAATCTTCAGTGATGGTCAAGCTTCGGAAATGTAAGGATGAACGAGCATGCGCTCCGATCCCTTTCAAAAATGTAAGTTCTCTAGCTAAGTATGTAAATGTTTGTTTTGTCTAATAAAATTGTTTCAATTAACTAATGGACTTAGTTAAGAACCCATTACCCGTTTGTCCCTTGATTACATTGGGTCACACCCACTTATAATTTGGCGCCCAACGTTATACCAATACACTGCATACGTGTGCCTGAGTGAAAAACGTTGGCAAAAGGGAGCAAATCGCGTATCTTTAATTGACAGTTAAGGGGTTCAACAAAATAATTCCTCAAGATTACATTAAATTTTCCAGATACAATGAAAGAAAATGATTACTTCAAAGCAATAAGTTCCTAAAAGTATTTCCAAATGGACTCTTTAACAACAACGGGAAAAAAAACGACGCACCAAGAACTAGATCTCCAATATAGACAAAAGTAGATCAGTTGGAAGATTATGTACAGAACAGAAAATGATGAAAATTTCAAAAAAATTGAATGATTCATTTTAGAGTTATATAGTTAGAAATTAACGAGAGCAATTAGGAGTTGACCCACCTCTAGTCTGGATGCAAGTTGCCGCACGATATGGCATGGAATGTTAAAGCATTCTGATGCCCCTGCTGTATCTCTTGCTAAATCTTCTCCAGTTGTCGGACCAGGTCATCAACATTCCGTGGTAGATGCAGTCGCTTTCCATAAATATTCTAGACATGCTGGATTGGAGAGAGATCTGGCGATCTGGCTGGACAAGGTAATGATCGAAAAGCTGTAAAACAGTTCATAGCAGCACATGCCGTATGTAGTCTGGTATTAACTTGTTGAAAAATAAGGCCAGTGGAACTGTAGGCAAATAGAATTTCGTTGCCCTACAGCTGTGCTGTAAGTGTGCATCTAATGACGACGAAAAGAGTGCAGCTTTCAAAATAAATAACACCCCGGACCGTGACTTCTGATTGAGGGCCTGTGTGGCGTGCAGTACTGAAAGCAGGATCGGCATGCTAGCCATGGGCGCATCCAGACACCCCTTCGATGAGCGTCAGGACACATTTAGAAGCGGGATTCATCCTCAGTCATATTTTAACCTGATCTAACCAAACACCACTGTATAATCTGGCTTGACAAAGTATATGCGTAAGTAGCATGTGGCGTAGCGGTTGGTATGAGCTTAAATTTCGCTCTATCAGCCGTCTGTGAATGGTCATTTTAGATACTCGTGTGCAGGTTGCACGTCTGAGGGTTGATAACGATGAATAAAACACTGCGACTGCTGATCTGACAATCAATCTACTCTCCCAATCTGCCGTGGCCCTAGATCGACCACTACCAACATGATGCTGAATCTGCCATTGAGCATCCAGTTTCATCTAATAGCCGCATCGTTTCGACTCATTTGACGAGCGATTCTCCAATTTGACCAACCTGGCTCTTTCAGTTCAATGATACGTCCCTTTTCAAACTCTGGCAGTTGCTCGTAATTAGCTCGAATCCTGCGATGAAGCATTTTTTCAGTCGTTGAAAGGTATACAAAATCACAATTCTGCAGAAATTTATACCATCGGATTTAGAGTCTCTTCTTATAAACACCTGCTGAGTGAGCAGGCCCGATGCGCTGTAGCTCCCGCTATTCATTCATTTGACACAAAATTTTAAGCATTTGCATGTTCAGTACAAATGTCTTTGCACACGACATTTCATTAGAATCGGGCAACTTGGTGGTTTTTTGTTGTTGTTGGAGTGTGTATTTACGTATAGGTAGTTTTACCTCTAGATAGTACAAAAAAAACATTTGCCTCTTCTGTTGAGAACCTCAAATTATTGCTGAAATATAAAACAGAAAACCTAATAAAAAAGAATTTGGAACCCAAATCGTTATATTTTGAAATCCCTTTTTTAACCTATAAATTGTGTAACGATATAAATAAGATTCTGAGATTTCATATTTGATGTAGCTTCCTTGCAGTTTTTGAATATTCGTCTATTTATTATTGCGTGCGATCGATAAAAAGAAACATTTGACAATTTTATTTAGATGTGACTGGGCGTGGGTAGCCTTGTGGTTAGAGCATCGGACCCCAGACCGGAAGGCCTGGGTTCGATGCCCGATGCCACCAAATGCCCGCCGAGTACAAATCGGAGAACGTGCTCGTTAAATCTGTGGGTCCGAACGGTGTCGACATCTATCGTGTTGCGTGAGCAAAATCGCACTGTCACCCTCTTGGGGGGCTCAAAGCTTAGGCTAATGACAGGCGTAAAATTCTAGCCCTTAGCCGCGATGAATTTCGTGGACCTTGATCTGATGTTACTGTCGATCAGGTGGCATAAGCAGCAACAACAGATGTGACTGAACCCTTATTTCGCATCTTTGATATTAAACTCTACGGGGTGCAACATAGATCTACCTCCTCTTGCTGCGCCCTTGTAACACTTTGTGGCTAAATGATCTACAAGTTTGGCTGTTTCCTATAATGCCTCCTAGAGAAGCTTTGCGTATTTTGCAGTGGAACGCGGATAGTTTATCCCAACCCAAGAGAGAGAGAGGAGCTTCTGCAGACTGCCGAGTTTCGTATGGCTACTGGACACGACTTTCTCCTCAATCATCTTCTTTGAATTCAGGTTGCACGTGCCCCTTTCTGCACGCTTGTGATATTTGGGAGGAAATGGATGCTGACCACTTTCGACGCTGCTCAGCACTAAAGGGATCCTCTTTGTGCGATCTTTATTGGCAAGCTAGGGACATAGGGTTCATAAACTTCTCTCGCCACGTTGTTATTTCCTGATTCGTTTGTTTTGTCTGCTTTTGTTTTTGTTCCTACCTCCTTGTGGGGTAGTGGTCTTTTGTAACCCTGGCCATTGGAAATAAAAAAAAATGTTCAACTCTCCTTTTCACTTATTTTATTTCTTGAATGGATGGATTGTCAGTGGAACTTTAACTTGTGACTGTTGTTGTTTTTGTCATGCGTTTCATCTTGGGATACATACGGAAGACGAGAGATAGATTAACAGAAACATACAATACAATCACAGAAGAATAGTCTTTATTTCAAACGATGATCGAACCATAGAATAGAAGGGATGAGCTGCTTTCCATACGAAACTGGAAAAGTCCGACTTTTTTCCTGAAGATACAACTATGACTTTTTGTGTTTCAATCCCGAGCCCAATCGATTACAATCCAAGTGTCATAACCGCTGAAATGAAACTGAAAGTTGTAATTAAACAGATTTAAAATTAATTCAATATCACTTTGAAAGAAAAACAGGAACTGTGGATATATTGGAACTTTTGTTTCAGTTTATCAAGTATTAATAATATATTTGAGTGAAATATAAATCCTATAGTAAAATGTCAAATAGAAATTTTAAAAATATAAATTTACAATAGCCATTATCCCCGCTTTTATTTGTTAATATATTACTTATTGTAATGTGTTATTTGATTAATACTAAAAATGTATATAAAGCTAAAGGGAATTTTAATTTAAATTATACAATGGACGTTTTTCTGTCGTTGTTGAAAATAAAATTAATAATGACAAATAAAAGAGAACTTTTCTTTTTTTGAAATAAGTAATTCTTACTTTAATTATTCCATAATATGTAAGAAATTTAGTCAAATTGGTAGAATTTATAAATGATTTAGTTAGAAAAGAATTTTTTTTATTGTTCAACAGCATTAAACACATACAAAACAATAGCGAATTATTTGTAAACAAGAAGAAAACATGTTTTTTTTTCCTTTTGAATGAGTGAAGTACAAAGTAAACAGCTGAAGAAAAAAAGCTGTCGTTTCAGTATACAAATGAAAGAACGAAACAATTGCAAATCTTTTGTGTTATGTTTACATTGATAAATGCTTAACAAAGAACGAAGATAACTCCAGAGAGGAAATGAAGATTACCATAAAGTAAAAAAAGTAATTTTTAAAACACACAGTATTTATTTGCCATAATTACATAGTTTGATGTAAATAAAAGTTATTCATTATTAGCTTTCCATTTTACTATATATTAATTAATTGAGAGCATTTTAGCTTTTTTATCATACTTTATAGTTATATTTTCAATAATATTTTTGCTTCACTTTTTATTTTATTTAGTGTACTAGAATTAAAAATTGAAAGAAATTTTCTCTTTCCATTAGAAATTATTTTTCTGACTTTGCTATGAATTCAATTTCTCTTTCATTGCTTAAATTTAAAAAAAATATTTTTAAAAATTGAAAACATATAATATATTACAATGGAATCAAAATTTAATGTTTATAGGGCTCGAAGACACCCACCTAAAATAAATCCTTGAAAAACTAAATTAATGGAGTTTCTTAAGCGTATACATTCTTCAGCAGAAAAACTATGTTAGAGCCAGCTTAAAGAACCTAAATTGAAATAATTGCACAATAATTAATCAAGCTCTTGAAACGCATGGATTACTTTCATTTACATGAAATTAGATTCAAAGTTAGGGAGAATTTACGCGTAGGATATATTTCTAATGAATAACAAATACTCGGAATAATTCGGATGTCATTAATTCAGGTAATAAAGCAGAAACGAGTTTGTATTAATACAGTAGTTTAGATCCTATCGCAGTTGGAAAAAAAGAACGATACTGGAAGTACTTAATTAAGTGCAATTACCTTTCTCTAATTAATTTCGCTTCTTCTTCTTGTAGCATGTTCTAACAAAATGCTTATGTAATACCCATTTGCATAAGAAATCATTAAAGTACATTTTACCTAAAGGAAATTGTTTTAAGAAATCTGTGCTCGATTTTGGATGCACTAATGTTATTTGTTTGTTTTCATGGGGAAAGTATAAAGTTAAATTAGGCATCAAGATGATATTTAGGTCAATTAAATAAATTCCAGTAGGATTTTTTTTGGATGCACTGATTTTCGTTGCATCAAATATTGTGTGTAATTTAATTTTTTGCCAAATTATTATTTTCTTTTTTGTATATTATTTATTTAATTATATAGCAATTTAAAACTAGAACAGTTTTTATGATTAAAAGCTTTATTTTGCTGTTACGTCTATTCTGTATTTATTATAATTTACTTATATTACTGGACTTATATAGCCTCTTAAACTTTTTAATTATCAATCTATCAAATCACCTATTGACAAGAAACAGACAAAGCAATAAAAATGTTGCATTTAAAGCAAGGTTCATTTGTGCAATCTAAGTTTGCTTTTACCCATTTAAATCATAGTTTCGTTTGAATTTAAAATATCTCTAATTATATGTTTTATTACTTTAAGAAATTAGTCACAAATTAATAAAAAATTATAGAAATTTAATCATCTTTAACTTAATTTACTCACTCAGATTTTCATAAATATTTCTTCTTCGTCATAGAAAATCCGAAATATTTACTTTGTTCGAAAATAAAAACCCTGGACATGTTCCGTTCTTTAACTGTCTTAGATGTTTTGGAACAAAATTGATTTAAAAAGTTCTTCTAAAGTTGTTTTCATTTCTTAAGTAGAATGCATTATGTTGTTCATTTGTTCTTTTCATTTTTTAAAGAGAAATAACATCGGAATACCAACCTATCAGATAAACTAATAAGTATCAAATTTTTATTGCTTATGCTGCTGCAATCCACCAAATATTTCATTTTATTAAATTTACAAATAGATGAATACTTATTTTTCCCTTAGACTTAATCTAGCCTTGGGGATGTTTGAGTTTGTGAAACAACAAAAACATTATTTTTAAGCAAAGCCTTCTTTTCACATCTTACAAATCATATACGTACATTGTGTTCACTAAAGATTACAAAATGGATTCTTAACTATTCAATGACAGCACATTTTTGGGGTTAATTTGGTAAAATTATTTTTGAAAATAAGTACAATATATATTAGCCAATTATAGGAGTGAATTATTACAAAAATCTGATATACGATCTAAATAACAACTTTGATCATTAAAAGCGCATTTTTTCGAAATATGTTTAATTTGTTACGTAATCCAGATTATATTTAAAAAAAGATTGATAAGAAGTGTTACACAAGTTGGATTACTATTTATTAAGAAATTTTAAATATAAATGGAAAATATTGATTAATATGTGACAAAAGCAATTTAAATGTGTTGAATTGTCCCTGTAATTTATAACTAAGTAACATGTACATGTCGTATACGTAGAATTTGTACCATTTATAAATATTCTTTGATACATTAAGTGTATTTACAATAATTGTTAATTCCTCTCCTTGAAATAATTAAAATATTTGATAAATTTTCTAAAAATAATATGCAATACATTGTCATTGAAATAATTTTACGTAATGGAACTTGATGTACGATGATTGTTTTGGATCCATTTCTAGAAATATTTTTAATTACAAAATAGCTTTTTAAGACTTATCGACTTCAGCTCAATAATTCCATATACCATGTACCAAAAGAAAATGAATATGTTTAATCACGCTTTCACTGTTAGGCATATACGCATAAAATTTTAAGTAATGATCATAAAAACATACTGCATAATTTAAATATTCTTATACTTAAATAATTAAAATAATTTATTAAATCTATGATATATGATTAAATATCAAGTGTTGTTAAAGTCTAAATATATCGAAGCATATTATTATAATTTCATACTTATATAGTCATTTATATTTTTGTATCTTTTTTCGATGACGTATTTTAAATACTATAACATTATTGAGCTAAAATATTGTATCAAAGCTCATGTGTTCGAAACAACATTCAGCAATAAAGGCAGTTATCATTTTGAATTTATTTTTGTACCATGATAAGTAGCTATCTCCAATCCTATATGCCTCAAACGGAAATGCCCGTTTCAAAAAGGAAACTTGGTCTTTATATGCCCCCTTGTTTAATGGAGTACACTTTAAAATACTTTGAAAGAGAAATATACCTAATAGGTAAACATATTGATAATGGGAACAATGGGGGCAGTCAATAGAATAAAATTTTCAAGCCTAATCTAACTTGCTTAGACATAAAGAATTCACAAGTTGTCAAATTCTTCAAGAAATATTATTACAGAAACACAGCAGAGAAATGGGAGTATTTGAAAGATTTTTTATGGATGCGTTAAAGAAATATTTGTTTCGCATAATCACATAATTCCACAGTTTTAAAAAAAGTTGATATTTTATAATTCTGTGTTAAAAGAAGTATTACTAAATATGTCAGATAATAATATAATATTATGTCAGATAATAATATTATTAAAAATATTATCATCTGGCATAATATTATTAGCTAGTTTGATGCTTTATTTTTAGATTAGTTAGAATAAAAGGAGATAACTGGAAAGTTGTTTTAACATATTTTCAGAAGCAATATCACAAACTTTTTTAATAATGCTAGGGTTTATATTATATTTGGGAGTATTAACATTTTAATTGTTTAAAATGAGTTCCATCTTTGTCGGTATGATTTTGCTTTGGTGCATACATGGGTAATAAACTTTGAACTATTTTGTCATATAAGCATATTTATATGTGTCCCATTGAACATAGTTTAAGATCTTTGAGTCGATAAATAATATACAATGCAAACTTTAGTCACAGAACGGACTATAACCATTAAAAAAGAAAGTTTAAAAAATTGGGACATTATATAAACCTAAATATAAAATACCCATTATTACACTACCTCATTGGATGCTTTAAAACTCGAAAGAGTAATCAGAAATAACATTGAATATGAGGTGAGCTAAGTTATGGTCACTTCCTCGTAAATGGAATACTCTGACAAAAAAAGAAATACATTTAATAAACGATAGTGCGAAAAATATTTTCTTTTTTCGTTTTCTGGCCATAACAGTAACCGAATTACATAGTAAAGCGTATAGTATAACATTATGTCGACAGTTGGAAGCCATTTCACTTTTTTTCCCTCTAAAACAACTCTCCTGCTATTCTTTCTAATACAACTTATTCACGTTTATTGCCTTATCTGGTCTTTAGAGACTTGTTATTCAAGAAGTAAGAGAGGATTTCCAAATTGCATCGAATAATGTATTTCACAATCATAAGGAACATTTTAAGTTAGGATATTTGAAATGTGTAATTTTTAAATTTCGCTATTTTAGGTGTATAAATAAAATTAAAAAGGTGAAAAGAGGAACATATATTTACTATGCGAACTCATCCTCAAGAAATAAACATTCTAATTGGTAATATCAAAGTAACTTTTTTATTTGAAACTAGTTTTTTGAAACAAGAATTTATACTTTATGTTTGGGTCACAACTAAAGGGGGGGAAATAAAACCTATTTCAGTTAAATAAAGAGGAACAGATGCATTTTTTTCAAAGTTTGTTATGATTTATATAATAGTTTTTTATTCCATTTAGCATGTGGGAATTTATAAATGTTCATGATAAATACATAAATTCAAATAAAACATTTAGCACTTAAACTCTTTAAAAGCAACAATGTATTGAAGTAGTAATATAGATTATATATCAAAATTATAAATAGAAAACAATTATTTTACTGCAAAATGTTTCTCTCAATCCATGCCATAACTAAATGAATTACAAAAATAATTCATAAAAATTTACCAATTATTTATTCAAACTTTATAACCTAAGTTTAAATGGCTAAACCACTTTTTTAAACTTTTTTTCCATGACTTTTATCTTATCTAAATTTAAGTAAAAAATGTTTTATTTATATTGCATTAAATACTCTTTTGAGACGTTTCACTGACTTCTTTCCATAAAAGTAATGATTTAACTTGTGCATGCATAATTAGGTATGTTATTTTTAATATACTAAAATGCATATAATGAAGTAATATACAAGCAATATGATATTTTTTTACAATTTCTGTGAAAAGTGGTATTCCAATTTAAGAGAAAGAGAAGAGAACAGTTTCCTTTAGAAACAATTTAATAGTTTTGTAGAAACGCATCATGGACTTAAAAATATTTATTCTTGTATACAATTTCGTTGAAAGCTCTTCAAATTAAAACCCTATGTTTAGAAGGAGATTGAAGTAATTCTCTATCCAGAGAAACATCTTATATTATGCTCAGTTTCTAATTAATTCTGACATTAAACTGTTATGTGAGACCAAAATTATAATCCCTGATGACACCAAACCTTAAAGCATCAAGAGTATAAATTAAGTAATTGGGCTATAGGTTCGTTCAGTAAGTTAAGGTAAAACTTGCTCCTTAATACTTAGTTCACCTTTCTTGGTGCATAAAAGTTTCCGATTAAAGTAGTGCTAATTACAAGGAAAGTATTTGCGGTGCCAGGAGGCTTTTGAACAAAGTTCACTTTTACTCTTCAAACTTTGAAATGTCAGAAACAAAATTTATTTCTTGATAATTATGCTCAAGGAAGTAGTGCCTTCCTGAAGTTAGAACATGAGAATATTTAGAACAATTTTCTGTTAAATTCTACCTTCTTTGACAGGTGTTATATTAAAAGTTAAAGTATTTTGAAATCCCACAGTTTCGAAAATTTTAAATTAGTCATATTTTACGATTTATTGCACTAATATAGATCAAACATTACATTTCTTAATTAAGCAAATGTTTTATTTTATGATACGTGAAAACTTTTATAAGAATACATTTTTTTTAATTTAGTAACTTTTCTTTAAAAAAAAAACTTTAAAAAAAAAACCACATATTCAATTTAAAAATTAAAAAAAAAACTATATTTTCTTGATATTTTGAAATCATAAAGAGGGTAAAAGTTCTAATTACAAAATCATGAAAAAATTTTACATTTCGGAATGCCTTAAATCAGAAACTTTTCTTACTCAGGTAGTTTCTTAAGCTAAGAGAATTTACCAGCACATAAATTATCCATCATATTTTACTAGATAATGTTACCAAAGTTTTCTGCTAAAGAAAGTAATCAACACTATTATTGACCCCTGCAACGAATTATTACCGTCCAGAGTCAATTTATTTTATCTTGATGATGTAATAGAAAAGAATCTGCAATACCCTTACCACACCTTCATCCAGACATACAGCCAGTCTAACGTTCAGAAGCAGTTCGTTAATTGGAGTATGGTGTCCTGGCATTTGGCCAGAACAAACATCAGGCTCTCGTTTACGCTGAAACCAGCAATTTAAAGGTTTCTCTTTCATGTTAAACGCTATCAAACACTCCTGTGTTTACACTAAGGAAAATTCAATGACGTAAATTCGATATCCTGGTTCGAATAAGAGGGAACTTGGATGGTGTATAAAACCTCAGGTTCACTTACTAAAAGTTTCGCTCTGTTGTATTCTTGTCTAAGCTGTTTTTCTTTAAGCTAACTGTAAAAAAAAAATATTTGTATTAAACGAAATTTGAAAAAAATAGTTTAATGTGTTGTGTATATATATATATATATATATACTGAAAATGCTGGAGTGCATTCCATTTTTTTTATTTAAAATTATACATATGTTTTTTCAGTACGCTGTTACTGTGAAATGTGAACATATTTTTTTTAAAAAAAAGTCGTTATAATTGTCCAAATGATTAGTAAGTAGTATTTAAAATAAATGTATGTAATCATGTCATTAATGCTATTTTATATCAAATGGAAAAGTTAGCGGTGTTTTCCTTTAAGGTCTAATTCTTAATTAGATAAGTTACTATTTCAAAAATTCAAATGAAAATGTTCACCTTAGAGTAGTACATATATATAGGACACCGGACATTCATTTTTTAAAATAAGTCCTTTTGTTAGATAGTGCTATGTCACTTTTTGTTTAAAAAATTTAACGGGAAAGAATTTTAGTTGAAATGTGAAGAATATATACAGACTGATTTCTGTGAGACGAATAAACTTGCATGAGATGGTTACCGAACTGAATATATTTTAAACAATCCACAGTTAATAAATAAGTCCTAGAATACGTTTTTAAAAGTTATTCTGTAGATAAATCAAGTTTTGAAAGGTTTATAAAAAATCTAAAGCAAAATTTCTTTTTCAAAAAATACACACACACTTTTTATTTATTAATTATTTTGTTCTTGTAATACATAGAACAAATCATTTGAGAACAGTTCTTTTTGTTGATTTCATTGTAATATCTATATTCATATAGATTGCACATGCATAATATATTTATAAAGATTAAAACAAAGGTGATTTTTACATATTTATACTTAATTAATTTTTAAAAAAAACATTCACTTTAAAAATTTAAATATTGATACTGAAGGAACAAGTTGATGTTATTATTAAACTAAAGAAGGTGGGCTTCGAATTTATTATGATTCAAATGTTTTTATAACACATTGACTTTAAATGAATAAAATAAAATGTGTATATATATATAGTATATAATCTTGCTCATTTACAAAGTCACAATACTTTTGAAGCCTAATCCTCAAACAAAGAAATTGTGGAGAAACATTTCAAGCAGAAAGATAATGCTTATAAATATTTATTCTGGTTCTTTTGTTAAGCCACAGTATGTTTCTTTGTTATCTGCCTCCCATGGCAGAAGAAGACTGATTTGTCCATCGTGTCGTGTTCGATTACTTACTCCATTCATCACTTGGCCAGAGTGTGGCATCAGAAAAACAATAGTCAGGTTTATGGAAGTATATATATAACAGATTATTTTTAAATCGTAATACTCGGTGAGATTAAAAAAAGAATAAGTTTATCTGAATTTTTGAAAAATATAACGAAATTAAAATAAATTGTTATCGTTGACTTATATGTATTCTTACTTTTGTTACATATAAAACCAATTTACATAAAATAAAACCCAGTTTTTCCTTTGAAAGTGGCGAATTTAAATACACATTAACGTACCTACATGTTTTGAAATTACACTAATGTCCAAAATTTAAGCATAATTGATAATTATGTGAATAAAGAAGGAACTGTAAATCAGAATGGCGGGAGACGTGATATGCGAGTGTAAAATGGTTATAAAATAAGGAAGCAATTCAAAAGAATGATAATAATTAATTTTATTATCTAAAGTAGCAGTTTGAAAGAAAACTGAGCATAGCAAGGTTTCAAACTTTAAAAAAATTTAAGAAAACAATAAATAAAATACTGATGCTGCAATTTAATAAGGCGTGTGGTCACCTCTGACAGCCAGGCACGCTGCACAGCGAATTACCATACTTGCTATAAGATGATGAATGAGTTTTGGGCTCAAATGGTTCCAAGCTTCTTGGAGAGCTCTCTTCAGTTCTGTAACAGAGCTTGGTGGGTGCGAAAGGGCTGCAATTTGTCTCCCGAGCATATATCATGCATGTTCGATAGGATTTAAATCAGGGGAGTTCGCAGGCCACGACATGCGCTGAATGTTTTCCGTTTCAAGGAAGTCATCAATCAGCACCGCTCGGTGAAATGGCGCATTATCATCCATGAATATGAAGTCAGGACCGACAGCACCTCGAAACAAGCGAACATAAGGCTCAAGAACTTCGTCTCTGTATCTTTGAGCAGTCACGGACCCCGTGTCAAAGAAAAGGAGGTCTGTGCGGCCGTCCATCATGAAGCCTGTCCATACTATTACACCTCTTGATGGAAAAGGATGTATTTCCGTTATGTTTCTTGATTCAAAACGTGTTCCACGTTCTCTCTATATCTTTACCCGCCGAGAGTCACTACTTAGACTAAACCGGGACTCGTCACTGAACATCACATTGGCCCACACTCCAATTTTTTTTTTGAAACTCCATTTCAAACGAGCGCGTTTATACGCAGACATGAGAGGAATGCAAACTGCTGGTCTTCTGGCATACAGACAAGAATGACTGAGTCTCCTGTAAACAGTTTGTCTCGAAATTCGTATTCCTTTGGTGACTGTGAGCGCCGAATCCCAGTGCTCTGTCAGTACTGCCCCTCTGAGGTCGTTCACTTATTACCAGATATCGGTCTTGACGAGGGGTTGTGACTCTTGTTCGACCTGATAGTGTTCGTCGGGTTACATCTCCCGTTCTTTGAAACCTCTGCCACAGTCTTGAGATCACAGACTGGTCCACATTCAGAATTCGATACACTTCGATTTGTGATCGGGAGGATTCCAGCATCCCAACGATTCTTCCTTTCGTAAACATGTCCAATTGGCCTCTTCGTGCCATCATTCGCCTTGTTTGATGGTTAACAACGTTCCTTCGCACAGCAATTAAATGAAACTTGTCTGAACTCCCTATGCTGCGTGAATCGGTTTCTCCGCGTTCCGACATGCGCCTACGTTTTGAGCAGGACGTCGTCGACTGGAAAGTTTTGCATGAAATGTTTCTTCTTCACCCAATTAATATCCGCAAGAAATTTGTAATAATTTTACGAATCTTTACTCCTTGTTTTCCGCATTTTGCGATTTATGCTTAACTTTTGGACACCAGTGTAATTCTTAAAATATAACAAGGCTTTTGAACTTAAAATCTGCAAAAATCTCAATGAGCCTTTTTAATCATATTGAAGACTAAGAATTTGAGTCACTAAGAGTAAGTAGAAGCCCAGTGACCGAGTGTTAGCGTATCGCGCTTTCACACTACGAGCCCGAGGTTCATTCCAAGGTCTGGGGAAGGTCAACTCAGCATTTCATCCCCTCAGTGGTTCGATAAATCAGTACCAAGTTCACTTGTGTACTAAATATTGGGGATTTCGCGTCATACTGATCACCTGACTGAACTTTTTGCTCATGCATCTCACCCCTCCCAAGGTCACGAATACTGAGATGAGCACAGTATGCTTTAGTTCTAATTGACTTTTGCCTCACTGAGCTTAGCTTAGTTTCTATGTAAACTGACAAACTGTCTAACATTTTTTAAAGAAAAATAGCTTTAAAAAATAAATGATACTTTTATAATGTTCCTCACCATGACATTAAATTGAAAATCATTTAATTCAGAATGATTATATTTCAATAAATTTCTTAAAATTTTGTGTGAGTGTAAAAGTAGGGAACCTCTTTTAGGGGATAATCTTTTTATCTTTTGATAAGGTTAGAAGCTCCAATCACAACACCACCACACTATTAAAATTACAACAACCATATCAAACATCGAATATTATACACAAATTAAATGAGAAACTTTGTAAGGATTTCACAATGAATACTTTTTACAATTTGGGGGTTTATGAAATGTGTAGTGGATTTTCTTCTTTTGTAAGATTATTTTACTTTTGAAAGGCAGAATTCTTAGATATTTGGCAATAATAAATGTAATAAAAGGTGACTGTATTACATTAACGTTTAGTGGCTATTCGTATATACCTATTTAAAAATTTATTATGTTGTACCTTTAAAGTGCGTGTTATTATTTAACGAAAAATCTTGATAAATGTGTTAAGAAATATTTAGATACTTCTTTTTAAAAATAATAAAAGTTATGTTATTACTATTGTAAGAATCTTGTTATATGAATGTAACAGTTTTTTATTAATATAATGACGACTTTGCGTGAAAATGTAGCTTTAACACAATTTATATTTTGGAAAAATATACCCAACTCCCTATGTTAAAAGAATGAGAAATGAAAATCAAGATTTAAACTATTTCTTGAAATATTCGGTTGTGATATTAGATAGCATATTACGTCACAAAAGTTAGTTTTAGAAGAATTAATTGTAATGCTTTCACTATACAATTATGATTCACTATTCCTTCCTGATTTTGACACCCGCACAAATTGAATTTTAATATGAGATGTAATTTTAGTTTGAATAAATTTTGCATCTTTGACAGCAGCTTATGAAAAACGAATTAAGATCTGGTACAATCTTTTATTAACTTAATTTGGTGACATTTCACACACACAAAAATGACAGGTAAAAAAAACTGGTCTTCAGATTGAGGTAAACAGGACATTTTAAAAATGCATAGGTTCTGTTATGATATGTACCTTGCAGTTAAGCATATTATGTAAAGGAGTTTTGTACTAAGGCAAAATTTGTCAAACTCCAAATAAAATCTGTAAAATATTAGCATTGGTGGTAGGCTGATTATCGTTTTAAAAAAGTAGAGTATATTAAATCTCTCTTCAATGCATTTTTCAATTATTTTGAAATTTGCGCGCAATAATGTATTTCAGTTCATGTTTTACTAATGTGTTAAACGTTTTTTTCCCTCACATTCGTAAACAGTGTCCTTATGATTCATCTAAATTAGAAAACATTTATTTGAACATTTAGACCCATGATCGCTATTTGAAAGATTTATTCACTGTGGAATGTTTATCCCCGTGTTTATTATTTCTACGACTGTTATTAGTAAGTTTATTGTAATATGAATTTTATTTCAAAATGTAAAAGACTATTTTTCCCTTCAATAATAGAAATACGTGTTGTACATTTGAATCATTCATGAAATTTGATAGAATCTTGATGAATCTTATCAAAAGATCGCAATCAGTATTCCAAGAAGTGTTTTAATTCTGACCCTTCCGAAAGTAAAAATTAGCATTTCTGTTTAGCAGAATAAATCTATAGCTTCCTCGTATTTTAAATCTTTTGGCAATACCTTTAAAGAAACATTAAGTGAAGTTTATGCTGACTGATTTCTGCGTAATAATAAACAAAACTGGAATTCGTAGATTCCATCAATACAAAAAATTGAAGATTTTTTATTATTGTATCTTTTTCAAGGGTTCGAGCATTTATTTAAAACTAACTATGCTCTAGACTCTGAAGTCTAGAGTAAGGATGGACTTTAAGTCAACCGCAATCAACCTTGACCTTTAAGGCATTTGGGAGTGACTGTCTTTACAAAGAATTAAGAGGCGGATAGTAAAAGAAACACATTTACTGAACTCCAACGCCAGCTAGACTGAAGAATTGGCTTTTCAGGATCGATGCGACTGTGTTTATTTAAGTACATGATTTCAATAAATGTGTAGACGACACATGTATCTTCAATAAAAGCGCACGATGATGATTATCACGTTTACTGCCGTTATAGAGAGAAAAAAAGCGATCACTGCAATACCAGCCATCTGAATGAATTTTTTCCCATACCGCAATTGAAGGTGAGAATAAATGTTGACGTCAGCTCTTCTCAAGAGAGCTCGGATTGGCTACTGAGACATCATCAGGCACTCCCACACTTCAACGTGTTTGTGCTGTAGTGTTGATGACGTGTAACGCAATGATGCGGGACTGGACTGCGAGCAAATTAACTACATATGTTGGTTTCAGATTCATCGGTTCCGGCATATTCTCTGCTCACTGCATTGAATACGTGCACGTTCTACGGTATAGTAGTCACTTAAAGTTGTTGTTAAGCATTCAACTTGGCAATATTGTGTTACTTGTGTTTTTGAGGTAAAAACAGTAATATAAAAGATGAATATTAAAAAAGAGTAAAATTAGATATTTTAAAAGAGGGCTACAATACGGAAACAAGTGTTATATACGATTTAATACAAAATGGCCACAACTGCGCCACTCTTAAAAACATTAGAAGTAGCCTTACCATGGAAATGTCAACTCACCCTGGGTGAAAATAAAATACTCGTAATGAAATTATTATTTTTTTACAAAAGTACTTAACTTGGGAATATACTTTAGTCTTAAACGATATAATTGTTTAATTATTTGGGTCTTAAACCTCTCGCTACACATCCCGCGATTTCCACGCGCTACTTAGTAGCAAAACTTGCACAAACCATAATTTCCACGGCTATGCATATTTTCTGACCATTTAGCTGTGAAACCCGTGCTGTTTATGTTTATGCATTCATTTATGTTTTTATGTTCATATTTTTATCATCAAAATTAAAAAAAAAAACGTTTTACATTTTTTTAAAATTTTTTAACTTTAAAATGTAGATTTAATATGTGGGTTTGAAATACATAAGAAAAAAGTGCGCAATTTTGTGTGTGTGAACATACTTTTATAAAATAACTACGCAACGAGAGGGCTAAAATTAGTGAGAATCTGAAAATATATTTAGTTAAAAATAAATCACTACCTAAAAGGCTTTAAAATTCCCAAGATATCTCAAAATTTATAAATTAGATACCTAAAATTATGTACTAAAATAATTTGGAAGGCATTTAAAAGCAAAAAAGTAAATATTAAGTTTTAGGTTAAAAGTAGAAGCTTTTAACTTAATAGTATTAAGTTAAGAAGTTTTATAATAAAAAATTCAGTGCCACAAAATATTTGTAAAAACAGTACATTTTCTCAAAACGGCAATATCGGAAGCGAATCTTCATTACTTAGAAGCACGGCAGTTTCTGAAGATCTTCTTGATGTGAATCATGATTTAGAACTATCTGGGCAATATAGATATACGTTTATTTACAAAACGAGAGAAAAATTAAAATAATAATTTCCTAAACTTTCAGAACGTTTTTACCCTTTTTCAAATCAATGCGCAAGTGCTCCAAACTATATTTATATTATTATTTCATAGATATATTGAGTTTGCAATGCTGTTAAAAAAGTAAAAACACTATAAAGTTAAATGTAAAAGTTTTGGTACATATGCATACATAAAATTTATACAATTTATTATTTTTTTTTACGGTTTTTCGAATTCAAAAAGTTTTTTATCGTTCTCTACTCGGCTTCTTGAATACATGGATCTTTTCCTTATTTTTTTATATGATATCCCAAATTTTCTCCTATAAAAGTCATATATATTTTTGTACTAATATTTTGAGAATGCCTCTCTCTATATATACTATAGACACAGGTATTCTCCTGTATAAAATCATTAGAATATATATATATATGTAACGGCCAAATCGCGAAACAGCCAATATCGCCTCACAATGACCGGCCAAAGTCCGATCTTTCATTGATTTCGGGGTTTGGCCAGCCAGTTCGCGAAACGGCATGAGGCGATTGGCCAAAGTCAGAAGAAAAAGGTCATGAGCAAATTTTGGGTGTTTGCATACCGTAATGCTAATGATAATCACATTATAGCTGTCACAGAGGAGTTTTCCGACGAATCCGCCTTTTTAGGCGCCTAGGATCGTCCTTCGGAGCAAAAGCCAAGGAGGTACGGTGGCCCTAGGTGGGCTGTAGTCTGAAGGGAGAAGTTTTAGTGAGTAAGGATCGCACAGTACCAGAAACCTCCTGGCCCTCTTATGAAAATTTCATCTCCCTTGGAGAAAACAAACAAACAAAAAGATACTAACATTATCTACTGAATTAGTTTATTACAGAAAATTATCAGTGTCATTACTTGTTACAACAAGATGAACTTTTATGACATTTTGAAATGCACAGCAGTTTTTACAGCTGCAGCGATTTGTTGAGCCCTTGTAGTGCAACTGCATCGAGTGTAGCCTTGTCCGCCGGTCAGCGATTGTGAAGAGTCAACGGTATGTAATGAATTTTCCTCTGTGCCCACGGGTGCCAATGTAAATAGTTTCTCTTGCAAAATGGAAAACTCACTTCTAGAGTACAGTTGTTTGAGAACACCACGTTCTGTTCCTAGCTTGTAGAAAGCGTCCCTACCGAACAGTCTTTCTTCAGCATTTTGAACATGGCCAGGCACTACGGAAGGGCCGGCCAAAGTCGCATATACGTATTCATTTCTAGTACATCGGTCATTAGCCACACACCTCGGCCAGTTCGGGAATTGGCCGAACTTCGGGCTTTGGCAGTAACATATACATGCCAGAAAATTGGCCTTCAGGTTAAATGGCCCCAAAATCTAAATAATTTAATACACAAAATATCAATAACTTAATGTATATAAATACTTAAATATAAATAATTAAAACTCTAAATAGTTAAAATAAATAACTTTTGTTCTCCGTTGGTAAAGATTAAAAAATATAGAGCTTTCTCATTAATTTGTAACGCGTATAGTAGTATTTAAAATTCAAAAGCTTAAAATTATAAATTATTTAAGAAAATTAACACATATATTTTTAAGCTTGCACAATACACACTCTGAAATTTGAAGTGTGCTCTTTAGTGGGAAAAAAACCACGGTAGTGTAAGATGTATAATTATATTGTCATAATTCAGATTATTTTCGTCGCTTGCAAATAATATTTTAAAATTAAAATACATGCTGTTTAAATAAGCAATAATCAATATAATGTATATCTGACGAAAACAGAATTAATATATGGAAACTATATATATTTACGAATAAATTTAAAGATTTATCATTTAAAATTAATTTATTTTTGAAATGTCTTATTTAATATTAACCTGAAATTTTTCCAAATTTCGGTTTTTAAAATCAATTTTTAGGTAGAGTCACACAGTTGTTTAATAATGAAAATTTTAAACTGTCTTGAAACTAAATGAATGCTTCAATTCCAACATACGATTATAGAATTTATAAATGCATTTTTTTATATTTCAAAGAAATCCAAATTAAAGCTTATTTGCTCTAACGGCGCGTATGTTCATTTTATTATAAAATACACATACCTTCATAAAACAAAGACTATGCAAAACTTTATTATTTTTTATGATCCTTAAAACTATCATGGTATTCAAAATATAAATAAAAGCTTATTTCACAATGTTGAGGAAGAATATCCACAAAAAACCAATATTTTGAGTGTTCGAAATAGTCAAACGATACTCTTGCAAGGCTTGGAAATAAAATCCAGGAACATATCTGCCTTTTGCAGTTACATAAAAGAAAAAAGACATTGGTTGGAAAAGTAAGACTTTCGGAATTTTGCTCTTGGTAATTTTAGAAGCATGGAAATTTGAAATTCAATTTGAAGTTGACTAACTTAGGATTGAAAAATTGGAAAATAGTAGTTTTACGATAGTCTTTAAAAGAAAAACAAAAGTTTTTGCTTTGTTTTGCAATTTAATGCCATATCAAAAGTTCGAAAGTCTTTTCTGAATTTATTAAATTATTCAGCAAAAGTTTTTTTTTTTAAGAAATAGTTTTAAATTGGGGTTTTTTAAGTGCCGTTCGATGGTTATTTGAGGAAAATCTATAAGGAAAAATAAAAATATCGCATGCTTTCGAGACTTCACTAAAGAAAAAGAATTTCCTAGTTCAGTCTGAATTATGAGGAACGTTTTATGAGGAGTTAAGAAAATTCTTTTTAAAAGTTATCATTCTGATTTCTTTTGACAGTTATTGGTTATGATATTTGAGGTATTTTTTTTTCTAAATTTTCTTGAAGAGAAACTATGATATGAAATATTTTTCTTCGCCTGTGATTTCATCCATCCATTTATTTAGTAACGCCGACATTGATTATAAGATTGCGGTATATTATAAATTATAGTGTTTTATATTTACTTTATTTCATTTTTTTAAGTTTCCTAAATTCATTTTTCTAAAATTCTGTATTATATTGATATTTTTCTCTAAAAAATTCTTCCACTTTTCCATAATTTTTATTGAACGTCTTATTTAAGCATTTGAAGTTTAAAAAAAATGCGTTTTAAATGTATTTGTTAACGTGTTTATGTATTCTTATCAATTATTATTTGACTTAAACAATTCTGGTTTGAGATTCTTATATTGGGTATTTTTTACATGTTTAACTAAGCCTTTGTCTTACTAATTTAGTCTTTTTAAGTATATTGAAATAATAGTATATTCAATCTTTCATATTTTAAGAAATAAACTTTTATATTTACATATTTTATCTGCTTCATTACTTTTTTCTATGTACCCAAAAGTAAGCTTATTGATTAAATTGATGGGTGGGAAATGGTTTACAAGTATTAATTTGGAACATATTATTTTTCAACACTAGATTGCCATAGGAAGTCATTTTGACTGCTCTTTATTTTCCATTAGAAAAACAATTTCTCAGACATTATTAGAACGTATTTTTTCCCAAGTGAAGTAATTTGTATTGTTAATATTTACTAATAACTTGTTATATGTGTAAATAATATAAAAAATATTAAAAATTAGTTTTAAACACATTTCTTTACACATTAGTTATTCTTTCACAATGCTGTCATTTTGACTGCTTTTGGCCAATTTAGGTATATACTAAATTTAGCCTTTCTTAGTGTTAAATCTTTCTAAAGTTATTCTAAATTATAACAAACCCAGCGAGACTACATAAAATGTGTTATACGCCCTTGTATAAAGCACTGTTTTTATGCATTACAATACAAAAATCTAAATTAAATTTACAGTTATCCATGTCACAAAAAAAATAACTTTATAAGTAATTGTTCTTTGAGACAGTTTTTGTATTCCTTTTATATTTGATGATTTCATATACTATTTTTAAATAAACGCTAGTTACAGAAGAAAAAAACAAGCAACGGAATGAGTAAAACTGCTCCACATTACTTTTTTATTTAATTTTTCTTCGGTAAATAAACAACGTGCGCGCGCGTTTATTATTTAACATTTTTCCATTTATTCATCCAGGAATTCTGAATATATTTTGCATTGTTTTAACGATATTTAAGTTTTTAAAATTGTGGGTGGATAAAAAATACAAAAATGCAAATATGTTTAAGTCATTGGGAAGTAAATCGTATTTAAAAATTCATATGCGAAGTAAATGGGGATCTTTGCTTGAATCTTGTGCGACTAAAGTTTCAACTTGTAGAGGGGCTTCTGCACTTTAAATATGCCTTGCCTTATAGTCCTAGCTTTGGCATGGTGTAGAAATTAGGATAGTTCGGTGCCATCTTTGACGTTTTCCTCGTCATATGATTGTGGTTAAAAATTATACGACAGATCCCTAATAGTCATTGTGTTACTTTCGAGTGCAGAGTTAATAAACACTTACTCATGCTAAAAAACGAGGTTTATGTGATGAAATTAAATTACTTATTTTTGAATATTATTTCCGCTAACAATATGTATTAAATTATATGTCTTATCATAAATCAACAGTTATTTTATTGTTTCTCTACAAAACGCATGTCGTAAAACATTTCCTTAAAAATAATCCTGTTCTTATTTATATTTTTCTGTGTGTGTGTTCTACACATTTTACCCAATACAATTTATAGGCTCAACACAATGGCATTGAGCCAAACCAGCGCGGATAGTCTGTTTTCGAAATATTAGTCTTCCCCCTCCTCCAATTCATTATTTGATAGATGTCTTCTACACTGCTTGTGATGTCTACGTGTCAAGGCCCTGGAGTGACCATAACTTATTTCAAGAAAAAACATTTAATAAAAACCAGATGCCCCTCTAAAAAAATCTCCAAACTCTCCTTTGTACCGTTCTCCAGCACCTGAGATCATTGATGATTTATCTGTTTATTTTTGGGGAAAAGAAATGAGTTGTTCGGTTTTGTAGTGCCTGATAAATGTTCAGATCACTTTATTATTATATTTGATTTTTCCTGTTTGATTGTTTTGCAACCCCAAAACATTATTCCCATTTTCTAACTGGATTGTTCTACAGAGTATTTTCCTGAAGGTTTATAACTTATTTTTATCGAATTTGAAGCAAATTGTGTGTATTCTCGAAAAAAAAAGTATTTTACATGTAAAAATGCAATACATTTATTTACTCAATAAGAGAGTTTTAAATATGCGTGTTAACTTTTTTTTTACTTATTTAACCATACATAAATGAACCATGCATTTCATTTAAGAATTACAGATATCTACTGTCTTTTAAAATGTTAAGAAAATTTACTTAAATTTTTCAAGTACAGTTTAATTATTTTTTCATAAAGAAATCAATTCAGCATAATCCATCTACTTCTTAGGTTTAAAAAATAAGCTGAACGTTTGAAGAATCCTCATACATGAATATATTCATTGCCATAAAGAAAATATATTAATTTCAATCATATCGGATTTTAACTCAAAGTTTTAATTTTTGAAAAAGCATAGATTTAGTAATTTATTTTGACTTTAATTAAATATTAACTTATTTGACGTTAATTATCATTTTTAATATATCTTTACTAAAGATTTTTAGTAAAATAATTCCATATTTAAAAATGTTATCCATAAAATATAATTATCAATACGTATATTTGAATGTCTGTTCTTAATTTCTAATTTTCTTGCTGAAATGATGCTGTTTAAGGTTAATTTGAAATTCAGTATTTCATGTTTTATTTCTAATAATCATAAGACTAATTGACTTTTAAATGATACGTTCAAATCATATTTTATTCCTATTCAAATCATATTTCCCTTATACAAATATTTCAGGCAGTACGATCAATATATTTAGACGTTTATATGATAGAATACGGTGTTTCAAGGTAATGGAGAACAGATTTAAAACTTATTAAATAAAAAAAAAATGTAACATCAAAAGCCTCAAACGAGAAACCACATCATGTTGCCTTGTCAGTATAATCTCACCAAAAATGAAGGAGAAAAAGATTTTTCACGCAACATCGTTACGAGATACGAGATATTAATAGTTATTTATGCAACCCTATAACGCCAAAATGATGCGAACCATATGGGGAGGGTGTGGAGTCAAACGAGCGTAAATATGTTCTTAGTAAATCATTAGGCACATCTGTTGATGATGCCTCGTCGATGAGTCATTGTGGTGATTATACCATGACATCGCAACCGCGGGTCATTTTAAGTTTTTCTTATCAAGGAATCGAACGATTTTTATGAACTCGTGGATCGATAAAAAAAAAAGTAGAGATTCATATGATTACAAACTTACATTTGAAGCGCCAGAAATACAGAAGCATTTTAGAGGATGTTGTGCTTATTTATGGATATAAAATGTTTCTGAGTATGCTGTTCTTATTCAGTTCAACCATAATATATCTTTTTCTTTAATCAATGGTGTAACGGAGAAAAAGGGGCTCCTCTGCAAAGTAAGGTTTTGCCCCCCCCCCCTGCAATGCGGGGGTTGCAGATGTGTACGTTACGCAACTTGTTTTAATATATTCTTATATACCAGCATATATAGTATATCTCCAGTCATCATAATAACACCTAAAGTAAAATCCGGCGTATAACGCGAACCTATACTTTTAAGCTGAATTTTTAAATTTGTAGTTTTTTTCACTGTATAACAAACATTCCATTTTTTACGAAGAAACCAGAAATGAATGTGAGCAATTCTAGTATGTTTTGAAGCAATTTATTAGAGGTATTATACCAAGATTGTTAAAAAATAGTATTCTTCTAGAACTACACAAAGATTCTAAGTTCATTAGACAGGTCGTTTCTTTTTAATAAATACTGTTTTGATCTATGAAAAACACTAGTTTTTTATGCTCAACTCTTTTTTTTTGAAACTATCATTTTAATACATGGCGTATATCGCGCATCAATAAATTTCGATCTTAATATTTTGTGTTAAAAATGCGCGTTATATGCAGAAATTTACGGTACTTTATTTCTGTATATCTAGCGTCATTTACATCTAATGCATTTTCAAATTACCAAAAAATATTAGATTAATAAATATTAGACCAAAATAAGTAGACATTACACATTTATTCTTAAAATTCATCTAAGATTCCGTATCATTTTATGGATAATTATAGGTTAAATGTATACAAAAATAAATAATGATATTAGAAATATGAATTATGAATATAAAATGTTTTTCTGCTCATCTAACAAGATAAGCTATATGATGTAGAATGTAAAAGAATCTTTTTCGCAAAGATAGTCTAGGAGAAATAAAATTTATATTTTTAAGCACAAAATTGGGGACCTCATTCAGTAAATGACATATAATGTAATAATACTTCAAATGAAAAATACGGACGGTATTTTCAAAAATGTATTACTTGTTTTTAGCGACTGCAAATGCATTTTAAGAAACAAGCAATATTTCAAAAAATATTATAAGGAGGAAAGTATCAGCTTAAAACGACGCATTAAGAAAAGTACCAAACATTCTTTTCTCTTTCTTTTTATTTTGAAAAAAACTTAGAAACTGAAAAATGGCAATAGAACACTTCTCGAAATGAATGTAAGAAACAAGAAAATGGGCTATTACCGAAGTAAAATGCTTTCTATAATTAGAGACGCTATCACATTTTTCAAAAATAAAGGGCCTTTATTCTTTGTGAAATGAAAATTGGAAATAAAAGAACTTTGCACGGTATTCAAATAAATATTTATATTGGTTTATATTTTTGCCTTTAAAAATACTTCACGTTACTAACTGCTTTAAAAAATTATACAAAGAATTATCAATTTAATATATGGTGTACTATTTTTTTGTTGAATACCTTTGGATTTATGTAAAAATAAGAATAGATGACACAATATAAATATATATATCTTGTAATAATCCTCTTTAATTTCATTAAAGCCACTTTTTAATTTATAAAAGGTCTTAGCTCTTTAGGACTCGAGCATAAGTAATTAACTAATTTGCCAATCAAAGAAATTTATTCGTGACTGTACCTCTTAAAAAATTAACAATTCAAGATATTTAAACTAAGATTGCAGACGACATCATCTTATAATGACTTTCCATCAATCACAAGCTCCTTCCACGGAGCTTGTCTTCTCTATGAGACAACGCTGTTGTTTATTGTTGCTGATATGTGACTGTGTTATTCGAAAATTTGCTATGTATGTCTGTTTGTAGTTATTCATACAAATGTCTCCATGAGAAATAAATTAGATTACCTTCAACGAGATGAATCATCATAAATGCAACTAAACTATAAATACATCATATTTATACAACCTCTGGCAATAAAGTTCGGTGAAGTCAGAACGATGTGGCAACGTTGGTGAAACAAAATGCTACACATGACAGGTGTTGATCGTCTGTCCAAATCATTGTTCAGTTGAGCGTCGTTTGTGTTCCGTGTAAGACTTGTTAAACAAAGTGCTTGTTTAGTGCGTTGGTATAACTGAGAACAGGAAAATGAACGAACAAAAGATAAATGTAATGCATTGCTTTAAGCTTGGCAAGACTATGACAGAGACTTTCGATGCTGGTACATTTTTATGAGGATCAAACACTGTCCATGAATTGTATGTACGAGTGGTTTGCCCATTTTCGAGAAGGCCGGGTAAGTATTTCTGACAACCCCCGTAGCGAAAGAACGGGCGAACTCCGTCAGTGACGAAAACAGTCAGAAAGTGAGTAATGAATCACCAAAGATCGTCGATTAACTGCGCTCATGATAACTGGATGATTTATGACGCAAGTTACATTAAAATTTTAACCCGTTTCATGATATGTCTAGGCAGGTTACGCAAAAGATGCATGGTTTTTTTTTGTTCTTGACAATTCTCGTCCTCACAGAGCCAATATTGTCACACAGTTCTTGGAAGAAAACGGGATGATGCAAATTGAAGATCTAGATCCAGATTTTGCCAGATCTCAATCCTCCAGGCTTTTTCCTAATCTCACGACTCAAACTCTCTTTGAAAGGAAAGAGATTTGACGATATTTCTGACATCCAACGAAGCGTGAAGAGGCTTTTGAACTCCATCTCAAAAGAAGACTTCTTGCAAAATTTCCAGGACATGTATAGAAGATCTCAGCGGGTGCATAGTTACGGGAGATCGCTATTTCGAAGGATAGTAAGGTACATTTCGTTAATATTTCATCTACGTTAATATTACAGGAAAATTCACCGTACTTTATTGTGGGAATTTGTATATATATATATACATAATTTAAATTATTGTTTTACACAAATTCTTTATTGGCTCTGTATGATGTAAAACAATGATTTGTGCATAAAACACTCACAGAGACCATTTAATTCTTCTAAGAAAATTACTAAAAACCATGAAGGGATTTAAAAAGGCTGTTCCTCCTATAATAGTTAACATTTACAAATGAGACCTGTTTCATATGAACGCCTAACTATGCATACTAAAGTTGGTATGGTTTTTGCGATAGCATGGAGGACATTTGCAAAATCTTTTTTTTATATGAATGCTTATTAAAGATTCCTTAAAAAAGGAAAAAATTGTAAATTCAACAATTTTTAAGAAGTCCAGTATTGTTTTGATTAAAATATGCTTATCAACTTTTTTTTACATGCGTTATTAGCAATACTAGCAAAAATAACAAAGAATTAGACGCCATAAAAAAAATTCTTAACATTTGCAATAAAGAAAACAGTGAATTTTTTATTCCGAGAAAATTGACTTTAAATTTTTAATTACTATTGGAATATGAATACAAATTAGTAAACAAATTATCATATATAACATTGGGTTTTTTTAAACTGAGAGCTTTTAAGTTTTGTAGGATTATGAAAAAATTACATAAAGAATAATAATTATTTGATTTGATGTTTTGACCGATTTTTGTCATTTTAATCTTACTGTGTCCCTTTAAAGACAAAAATTATAGCTTTATGTCCATTTTATTTTATAATGAGATATTATTGGAATAATTGATATCGCATCCCATTAATGCCACTTATTTTATATTTTTAAATCAAGAATTAAGAACAATAAACCTTAAATTGCATACTTCTAATATTACAGAGAGCTGCCATTTTTTCATTCGATAACCGATTTTTCTTGGCTGATACTTCTTTAATCTATTGTACAGTACAATCAATGGTGTATGAACTACGAAAGAGGTAAATAATTCTAAATATGTTAAACCGGAATAATTTTTTTCTTTGATATAAAAAGGAATCCACAAAACTATTAATATTCAATTTTTCCGAGGCTCATTAACCTCAGGAAACCAAACATTATATTTATCCGGAAAAAGAAAATCAAACTTATTGAATATTAAAACATATTTTCTCGTCATTATCTCAAGAAAGTGTACTTATGCATTGAAACCATTTCAACCACTAAAGCAAACATATTTCTTACTCACTCAATTAAAACCAATCTTAACATGATGTTACCTCCAAGAAAAACATTTATTGGAGCTTTTCTCATACTATATTACCACGTACTATTAAAGAATTAAGCTGAACTAAATTATGTATATTTTTTGTTAAAATAAATCATTTCAAACCTCGAAAAATTTAATAACGTCCTCATAAAGGTACTTAATTTATCTAATTACTGTAAGACCTTTCCTCCTTCAGAATAATTATCAGGAAATAAATTTTGCTCTTAATGTTTCAAAATTTCTAGAGAAAAAGAAACTTTTTCAGAAGAAGACCAACAACTAAGATGCATTTTTAATTAGAGATGATTTAATTCGAAACTTTATATTGATAGGAAAAATATAAAGAAATAAACTTTCAAACAAAATACTAAATAGTTAATAATTTTATTTGGCTTCTCATCGAAAATTGTGATGCCTTCTCATAAACTTCTATGAATATTGTGAAGGACTAAATTTTGAGTTGAAAAAGAAAGGAATTCAATAATACAATCTATTATAATCAGTAATGAATATTTGTAAGAATTTCAGTGAGAAAATTTAAGAGAGAAGTATATAATAGTATCAGTATTGTAATTTTAGAAAAAGTGAAATAAGAAATTCTACAAATAATTTCAGTAAACTAAAGTGCAATTTAAAAAAAGTTTCTTTAAGAAAATTGTATTTTAATTTAAGTAAAATAATAATTTAAAGTATTGTTTTCATTAAAAGTTTGTTACATTAAATATATTAAATTTTCCATTAAATTTTCGATCTTTTGGAAAACTTAATTAGTAAACAAGTGCTTATTGTGTTGTTTCTTATGTCATCTGATCTCGACTGCCTCAGATTCAGGCCTACAAAATATTCATGGTGGCAAAGGGCTGTATGTAGGTACGTCTGTCGTTGACCGTAGCTGTGAGGACCATGCGGGTGACAATACAATTTGGATAATATCCACCCCAATTTTGAGGGAACACATTCACACCTTGTGAATGTGGTCAGGGGCTCCCATATATTTTCTTCTTCCACCAACTTCACGAGAGGACTTGTGGCTCGACGGCTATTTAGAGTAACCCCATGCCGCAAAGGCATTATACATTTACAAACATCTATGCCTTCTCTATCCATAACTTCTCAGACCCTATGACACAGCAGTCAGCGTCGCTAATTACTATACCGGATGGGCACAAGTGTTTGTTTTTTGCTGTGTGTAACAAAATACAATTATATTAAAAAGTAAATAAAGAAAATATACGAAAACGAAAAGTATACTCTGCTACAAATGCTATAAACACAAACATTCATTTGAATGTACTTCTTAAAATAATAATAAAAAACATTTTATTTCATATAAATTTGTATTTGTGTTCAGTCATATCTCTAATTCTTTAAGATATAATTTTCAAATGCACAATTTTTAAATTGAAAATTGAACGAATGGGCACTATGCACTTCAAATTTTGTGGAATTTTCGAAAGAGGCACTCATTTTTAACGGTTACAGAACAAGAAAAGCATGGTCGTTCTGTAACTTTGATAACGTCTACAATACACCAGTAAGGGGAGTTTGGGCCACTGTAGATTTAACGTGAAATCGGACTCTTTATACGGCAGTTCTTTAGTGACATGAGGGCTTATGTCAGTGTTTCAAAAACTCTCAATGTTTTTGGCCTAATTTTTAATCATAATTCTCTCGAGGCCCTCCCCTCCATATAATAGCAATGTATTGAATTCAGCAATAAGGTACTTTGATGCTAAAATTACAATACGACTAAAATTATAAACTGTATAAATTATCAAGATAAGTATTAAATTTTGTACAATCCCATGGGGCGATTAGTAATTATATTAAGTATGCTCTTAACTTAGTACTATTAAATTAATTATCAAATACGTTGTGCAGTACTGATGCAGCCATAAATATATTTTATCTTTCTAAATGTGTATTTTTTATTATCTCAGAATGTATTTTTTGTTTTAACTCTCTTCAGTAAATTAACAATTTTAGAAATCTTTTAATTTTGAATTTTCGATATGCTCGTGCCTCCCTGATAGAATTATCATACCCACTTAGGGGGGCGTGGCCTACAGTTTGAGAAACGCTGGCTCATGCTCATGACTTGGCAGAAGCAACACATGCCACATCCATAAACGGTCACGACAGTTCTTATATATTGCAAATGTACACTATTTTTTTAATTGGAAATCAAATATTACTCCTAAAATTTCCAAATAATCTGCAAATGAAAAGGCCAAATTTATTTTTATGACACTGATTAAAATTTAAACTTTTACAAAAGGAAAAATATCAAATAGACTATAGATATTCTCCATTCTTAACTTATATTTTTTTAAATAAAGCTGCTTTGTGTGCATGTGTAAATTTTCATTTTTGGGTAAATATATATATATATATTTACCATTAATATAACATATGTATTTAAATATTAAAGAAATATAGTTATAAGATTTAAAATAGTATGATAAAATATGTAGTCTAAATTAACTGTCATATAAAATTTACTAAAATACACACTTATCATTTAATTAATTACTTTTTTCCAATATTACCCAAGTATTTTTTTTTACTAAAATTAATTATGTTCCCTCAAAAGTTGTCCTTATTACCAATTTAAATTCTTTTCCACATGAATAAAAAATAATTAAGGAATGGAAATCGTTACAAGTATTTCTAAAATATATCTCCTTTTGGTTGCACGGATCATTAATTATTTGTAATTCAAATAAGAATTACATAACCATTTTACTGCTTTACAGAATTCGAAATAGGCAAAATTAATTCGGAAGGAATAATTACAGTAACGAAACTTCTTTCCGGGTATTTTTTATACCCTGACTGAAAAAGAGACTAGCATAGCAGAATAAATGTAAAATTACCTTTCTTTATGGGATCCAATTGAAAGTATTTTAATATTAATTATTCATTAGAAGTGCTTCCGGAAATAAATGCACGTAATTCAGAATCTCATTTCAAGTGCATGACGTGATCTTCGCAATTCAAAATCCAGATTATTTTATCGACTTGGTTGAATTCCAGGTTCTTAAGCTGATTTTCACTTTGTATTTTTTGGTGCATTTTTCGAAAAAAACATATAGCTTAGATTTTCTCTGGGAATAAAACAAGATTTAGAAGAGAATTACGTAAAATTTTTCCTATAAAATTACGTTTAAATTAAACTTAGGCTTTGAAAAAAAATGTATTCTTTAAAATTACAAAAAAAAAAAAAAATAGTTTTACAACTAAAAAAGAGAAATCGAGGAAAAGAAATTATATATTTACAGTAAAAAATTTAACAAGTGGTAAACATTTTACGAAAGCTTCAAATCATTAAATCCCATTTTTGGCACCACATAAAAAAAAAACATTGACAAAATAACACATAACCCTATTAGAATAAGCGATTGAATAAAGGTGACTTACAGAATACACAGATTCCAATACATTATTTATCATTTTTAAATCATTTAAATTAACTAACATATATATATATATATATATATATATATATAACAAAAATATGCAAAAAATTGTTATATACCTAAGATAACTATAGTCATGATAGAATAGATTTAGCCACAGAAATACTAGAGCAAACTCCTAGCCTTAGGAACCAGGAATGCAGGTTTAAATAATGTTTTTCGGCCAGCCAACCTTCACCTGAATTTGCCAATACTCTGGGCCATAGGGAAAGCAGGAAATTTTCTAGAGAAGTTTAACTATCATTATAGATAAAACCATAATCTATTAATGTAAAACGATAATATTATAGCCTACAATAATTACTAAAATATTTAAAATCAAAGTTAAACTATTAGATAAAGTCTTACCATCTGACTCATATTCCCCCGGCTATGGACAATAACAGTATAGCATAAAATTATTAAGTTTTCATAAAATAGCATTAATACTATATATACACATTTAAAAACTCTATATTTTATTTTAAAATTTATAGAAAATAAAAGTATCATGCAGACATACACATTTAATTTTTTGAAAATATAATATTGTTAATTTACGTAGCTTGAGGCGCCATCTATCTACAAACTATACAACTAATATTTTTTTTATTTAACTGTTAGGTAACTTTTTACAAATTTAGGAGGGTATCCGTGCTCCATACAATGTTTAATAAATATATTAAGATTTAAATATATATTAAATTTATCACTAACTAATACGTTATTATTATAAATATTCTTGAAAAGAATATTTCTATAAATTGATATAAAATGTTGGAATTCGTGTAAGGCACTTTAAGAATTTTAAAATTAAAGTCATCTCTTTTATCATAAATATTGCTATGTAATTTATAGTCCTTAATACACAATGACACATCCAAGTAATTACTTTTAACTGGATTACTATTAATTTTAATTAGCTTTAAATAATTATGACAAAAATTAATAATGTCGTTAATATTATTATTCTTACCAAAAATAATTAGGTCATCTATGTATCTAAATATGTAATAATATAATTATTTTCGTAAAAGTGTAAATATAAATTAGCCAATCTATTGCTAGCAGGGCCACCTTGAGGCAAACCTTTGGTTTGTTTGTACAAAGAACCATTAAAATGAATGTAGTTGTCTTTTAAGACTAAATTTATTATAGTTCTAAATTTTTGTAAATTAATATTAAGGTTATAATTTCTATTATTATCTAAAATTACCCTAATTATATCATTGATATTAACATAATTAAAAAAATCTTTAAAGTCATAACTATAAACTGAATAAATATTTTTATTTTAAAAAAAATCTATAATTTCTTTACTATTTTTAATTATAGCTTTGTTACATTGCTTATTGATATATTCTGGTATAATATTATGCAGCATTCTATCTACACCAGTGATATAAGTTTTAAAACCATTTGTTACTGTTCTAAATTTAACAGGATTTTTATGAAATTTAGGTGTTAAAAATATATGCGAAATTAAATCTTGTGAATGGGAACACCCAATTTTCTATATATAGCAGTAATTCGATTAGTAATTTCTTTGTCTGGGAAGTCCAATCTTTTAAAAGATTCATTGTTTAAAAAGTGTTCATTAATCATATTTTTATAAAAATATTTACAAATTATAGCATAATTACCAGGCACTTTATCTATATAAACAATGATAAAATTCTTTTGTAAATCATAATTTTTCTGTTTTACATCTTTATAAGTAAGTACTGATATAGAACGATAGTTATTTCATCAGGTCTTTTAAAATATTATTCATCAAATGCCTCTAAAGGCAAACCATATTTAACTGCAGATTTAGTAATAAAATTATTGATATCATTATTAATTTGTTTTTAACGGTATTATTGTTGTTAGAAATTGTTAATCTAAAACTAGTGCCTTTACTCATGATATCTTTTAAAATTCTGTCCTTGATTATATTTAAATTGCCTGTTACTACATTTTTGTGATAGCTATCAATAAATTCATGATAGTTCTTACATTTACAGTCATCTATGTCAAGAGAAGGTGAGCTATTATTGTAATTAAAGATAAATCTGCTCATCCTTTTATTATATTTAAAATCATATATATATATATATATATATATGTGTGTGTGTGTGTGTGTCTAACATAATATAAATAGAAAAAATATTTTAGAATATTCCTTAGAAAATTGATTTTTTTAAATTTGTTTTTATTCTGATAATTGCTATTTACACCAAGCATTAATTAAGAAATTTTAAACAGAAACTAAATTAATCAATACAAATTGAGTCGTAAAAGTAAAAGAGAATACAAATTTACTTTAATATTCTGTTCACAAAGAAAGTTTTTTCAACCATTGGAATCATATTTTCAACATGAAAACACTTTCTATTTAAATAAATGAAATGAATTTTTTTTTATTCGCAACATTTTAGTCAAATAAGAATAAAAAGTTAAAAAACACTAATCTTTCTAACAATTGCGCACAAAAAGTCATATGTAAGTTAAGTATTATTTGTTTATTTATCCAATACCGACTGACGACATCGTCAGTTGAGTGTTTATCGAGCCTGGTGTATTGAAACAGCTGGACGCCATCCATCTTGGCATAGCCGCTGAGTAGGCAAGCCTCGTCAGTACCCAGGCCAAGCCATTGGAGGTATACTCCCGGGAAGTCACGGGCGGTACAATGTGAAAGCGGGCAACAACCTTGGTTCTTTCCAGGTACCTCCAGATAGGATCCACAGTGGCCAGGCTTTCTCTTGGTTTTTAGGGTAGTGTCAGTACTTTTTTCAATGTATGGGGATATTGATATGACTTGGGACATAACTTGGGACCTACTGCAAGGACCCAACCCAGCCATGTGAAATCAGCCCCTCAATTTTAGTACGGCATGGAATTGTGAGTAGATAAACAGTTGGTGTGTTAGGATATTAAGTGAAATACAAACTATTCTATTTTTCTTGTTTGGACAATGGTTAAGATATTTCGAAGGATAGAAAAATTAAGTGTTATTTATGTATTTATCTGTATCTGTTTAGAAAACTACCATTAGATGAATATTTGAGGGGAAATTTCACCCAGTACATTTAGTCTTTCATTAACTTAAATTTAATCACGAGTTTATTACTCAATTTAAAATTTTTATATTAATATACAAATGCAGTGAAATTTCCTGTGTAGGGATACGGCATTACAAAAACTGACTTGTTGCTTTACTAACAACACTCCGGTGGTTCTAAAGCATGTGCTGGTCTCGGGAATTTAAAAAAAAAATATGTCGATTGTTGTTGATTTTTTCGCTTTCAAGTAGTTAGATAAAAATATGGTATGCAATTTCTTCTTCTTTTAAAAATAAGTGTACCCCACATTTAAAAAAATTATTTTTAAAATAAATATTTTGAAAAAAAGTAAAGGTATTTTTGTGTGTGCTAAAACTCACTTGATGATGAGCCTTCGATAAAGTATGATTCCATTGCAGTGGTTATGCAATTCCACGAATAAACGACAGTAAATTCCACTCAATAATGCAAAAACCGATACATCTCAAATGAAATTGGCACAGGTATGCTGTATAGCGTAAATTGTATGCCACGCCCAGAAACTACAAACCAACTTTTTATTTCGTCATTAGAAGTAAATGAATGAAGATCGTAATATCAACCAAGACGGTGAAACATGCCATCAAATAATGAAGAATTGGATATGCTTCAAGAAATACTTAGAATACTTGGAATACAAGAAATACTTGCTTCAAAAAATACAAGACTCATTTCATTGTCGTTCCAATGATCTAAGCAGTCCTGATATTTCCAGTTGGGATACTTAAAAAAAATCTTTTTGAAGATAAGTTGAAAACAATACATGATTTAAAAATTGATATTGTGCTCAAAGTATGAGGGAAATTGCTCCATCATTGAAAAAGTCCAAGAAAGAAAATTAAAGTTACAAAAATTACTCAAATTTAAAATTTTGCTTATATCTAAAACTATTCATTCCTAGGGGTTTATCAGCATGCACACTAACAATATTTTATCCTGCCAAATATCAAAGTTGTAAGCTAAACTTGGGTCTAGTTTTTCAGTTTTCTTTACAAGGTAATAGCTAATTACTGAAATATTAATTACAGTTTTCTGAAGAGTAAATGGGAATTCTTACACTGAACTTATTTTCTAATATTCCACAAAATTGCCTAGTCTTACTTACAATTTTTTTTGTCTCAAGAATTATGCAACATTGCTTTATAATTAAGCTATTGCTTCAGATCTGGACACGTGGATACAGCAGCCGAATGTCTGGCGAGTCGTAAATTTGAGTCATAAGTACATATTACTTTCCTAACTGCCACCAAAGTAACATTACTTGACCACGATTCAAAATCACCAAAAGCTATCGGGTAGCTGAACAATGTGACGTAAATATTCACTCACACACTCACCAATGACGCATATATCCACCTAGCTTAACCGGTGTGTTGAGTGTTCAGGACGTATATATACGTCTTACCGAAATACAATCCTTTTCTTTGTGCTGCTAAAAAAACTATTCTGAAGGTTGCCTAATGCAAAAAAAATGACTTTGGAAGTGTTTGCGAAGGATTTACTTATTTCAGAGCAAAATTTGCTTACTTATGACTTTTCTTTTCCCTCAGTTAGCTGCATACGTTCCCTTATGTGAAGAACGATGGCACTGGGGAGCGAATCACGTAGCATTTAATCGACAGTTAATGATTTAATAAATATTTATTTAAGATGCATAAGATAAATGTTCAGCATGAAGCTCGACTTAATGAAAAAAGATAATAATTAATTTGAGCTAAGACAATTAAGGTATACATTTAATTTGAAATCGAATAAGTATCTAATTTTAAATCCAGCTTCAAAGTGTCAATATCATTGTTAAATGACAGGATTTAAATTGAAGTACCTCTGTGTAGTCTGATTTATATTAATTTATCTCTTTCGTCTGCTCTAGAATCTCATTTTCAACTTCAATTAGAAAACTATAGAACTTCAAGAGCTTGCAACTTATTGCATTTCATTTTATTTACGTGCATAATCTTTAAAATTGAAGGATTTATTTGGGGGAAAAAATAAGGGAGAAATAAATAATATAATACGAATCAAAGAATTTGAAAAAAAAAGAATTTTACCAACATTATCTCAGCAAAGACCTTTATTTATATGTAAAATATAACAATATTTTATTTTAGGTTAATTTGCCTTAGATATGATTTAATACGTAAAGAATTTGCCTAAAAGTATTAGATCTTAGAAATAAAGAGAGATAAATTGCATACCTTTCAAAAATGGCTTTTATTCAAGCATTACCGCCGAAAAATTAAAAGTTTTTCTTATAAATCTCAAACTCTACTTTAGCTACAAAGGAACGCGGAAGAAAAAAAAAGAAGAAATAAATTTCTACTCGCATCAACTTTCGCGATAAATAATCCTCAAACAACACATAATGCTGGACTTAAAAAGCTTAACTAAACCATTCTAATGTGTTAGGTAATTAAAAATTTAATTAAAAGTTAAGCCTTGGGAAAGAAAAGCTATGTTCTAGGCTCCATGAAATATGTAACTCAACAACAACAACAACAAAAATATTTAATTTTCGGAAGAGCAGGCAAAAAACTGAGGGCAAGATAATATGTAACTGCAGTATTTTATTCTACCATAAAATTAAATCCAAAAAACAAAATATCCCAGTAATTTATAGAATAAAAGAAAGTAAAATTTCATTTTAAAGCATTTGCCATCTTATATATTTGCCTCTAAATTCATTCAGTTTGGGATGGAAATGTAACTCAAATTTTCAGTTTTAACATTCTACAAGTTGTTTATAATTAGAGTGATTATTCAGGTTTAATAATCGTTTTAACCATAAAACATACATAAACTTATAATATAATCTTTAAAACTCTGCCTTACATATGCTGTACAGCAATACTTTTTCCTCATTTACTTTGACTGTGGAGAAAATATAGCACCATGCGATTCAGAGACAGTTTGTCCCCCCCCCCATTCCCTTTTCCACAAATATTAATAATAAGTAATGCCAAATCACTTAGTAATCTGAATTGAATATAAATATTCAATAAAGTACTAAGAAAATATTTGCGAGTGTAAACTAAATATATTTAATTCTAAATAAGCATAAATATAAGTATAACATATACGGAGCTGTATGTACGTGTTTATACACTGCACTACATAAAACAGAAATAGAGCAACTAAAAGGAGTATTTCAACATTTAAAATGATACACAATGGTGTAAGTACTTGCGTTTCATAGTACGCGAAATGTTCTTATTTTGTCATACTTTAATTCATGCATAAAATTTATTAAACATTTCAATAAGATTTTAAATTATTTTATTGTTTCATAAACTATCTAATTTCTATATTTTATTCCAAGAAAACAGAAGAACACACGTCTAATGGGGCTTTGAAAAGATAGAATATGCATTTATTTATTTATGTGTATTTCGTTTACATATTAGTATTATTTATTTATACTATTGCTTTTTGATGTGTAACATCTTTACTCTCGGTTGCTGGATATTTGTTGGACTGATTTCATGAAAAGGGACGGAAATGCGTAACAGGAAGTCGGGGGAAGTGCACGCTGTTTGATTTGACCAATTCAGCGCCGTGGGGGTGTCTCTTCGCTAGCCTCGTCTCGGGGTCCAACTGTAGTAGCAATTAAGACGCTCGCCTACCGCACATACCAGCAAGTCTTATTAGACTTCATCCAGAATAAATTTGTGATTCTTATGCTCAATTCTCAAAGAGGGCTCGTTATGTGTGAAATCTGAGGTTATATTTATATATGTGTAAACTATATATATTAACAATTATATTTCCTTTTAAGCGTCTGACAAAGCTCATCATTCTTAAAAAAAAATAGGAGTAAATAACATGGAATTATTTGAATAAATATTTAAGTGCTTATCATTTTCATACTTTGAGGTTAATTCCTGTCACTGTCAATATAATATTTTTAATTGTGATTGAAAAGATTTCTCGATTAAAAAAAGCTAACTAATTAAGTAAACGGGTATTTTTGATATTCTCTAATATTTATATTTTTTAAGCATGCGCTTGACGGTGTCGCTTCGCTACCCTCGTCTGGGGGTCCAACTCTAGTAGCAATTAAGACGCCCACCTACCGCACATACCAGCAAGTATTGTCATTTTGGTGGTCGCATACATTTCTCCGAATCAGACAGTTAAAAATATTAAACATTTCCTGCATTTTGTACTTTTACTCTATACCGAAGTTGGTTCTGCTCTTTTTTAAAAGACTATCACTCGCTTCCCTTGATTTTGAGTGGTGATTTTAACGTTAACTTCAGTTTGCCAGAAGCTGAGCCGCTCATTCCTTTTCTAAAAGATGAATTCAAGCTCAAAATGAACACTAATCGAAATGTTTCGACAACTAACAGTGGTACTGTTATTGACGCCGTTTTTCAACAATTTTTAAATACTTTGAAATCACAAGTATATGTGTCATACTTTAGTTTTCATAAATCCATTGTCTCCGCTCTTCCCCAAATTGAACAATAATAAATGTTTGATAAGGAACTGCATTACTCCTTGTGTTAATTAAATAAAATTTTCATTAAAGATGTGATTATTCGATAGAAAGTTATTTCCAGTCATAACCGATTCATTTCTTTCAGGATTAAAATCACTATTGCGTATTTACCATGATAACAAGTCAGATGTTACACATCATATGCGACTACTGTAAGACTCGTTTCTTTTTTATTTAATCTTTTGTGAAATTGTGATAAAGGAGGAAAATTCCGTCAAGCTGAAAATATGCACAATATGTATTTGTTTGAATCTGTTAAGATTAGAGTTTATGTCTAATAATGTACATCGTTGGAGAAAATGCAAAAGTATTCTATTCATAGAGCATGATACAAAGCAGAAGTACAACTTCAATGTCTCTTGGGAAGGAAAATTTATATCTGTTTTTGTACATCTTTACGTTTTGATAAAACCCATTCTTATCAAAGCGAAATTTATTTTGCAGAATCTCATTTCTTCTTCTTGTGAAAGCTCATTTCTTAGGTGATGTGTACCTTGATTTTGGGGTTTATTTATTTTGTTTGTTTGTTGAAGCTCATCGGACATTTTTAAGCTATTCATAAGTGATATTAAAATTTCAATTTTTTCGAATCAAATATAGTTTAAATTACATTGGAAAACAATAAAGAAATCTATATATGTATTTTATATTTTAAAGTAACTTAATAAAATTAAGCAATTAAAAATTGCCTATCTTTTTTTTTTGTTGCTTTAAAAGAGAAAAAACAACTTATTAATCATCTGAATGTGTAAATTGATTAAGTGAAAAAATATATTTGTAGAATATTGAAAATAACACCAAACTTATAACAAAAAAATGACTGAGTGAAAAGGAGTTTAATTAACGTTATGTTATAAAGCAACACGCTGGGCATGGGTAACGCACTTCTTAATTTTGAACCTCTGTCAATATATTATTAGTATGCATGCAGTATTTAATATAAACTGCTGATATTTCAATGAATATTTAAAAAATTGCATCTTAGAATGTAATTAATTATAGTTTTATCTTTCTGTTTTCGTATATTCTTTAATCTATAGTAGTGGAATATGTTTTTTTCACTCAAAGGGGTGTATTACACCAATAAAGAATTAAAACTTCAAAGCTGTCAAGTGACGATCACGACACCTGATCCGGGGCCCCTCTCTTAACTACCTCACTAATGGAAGGACATTCAGCGCCGGCAAACATCCTGTACACATTAGTTCTTCAGTGGCTCCAGGGTTCAAACCTGGATACCCGAGACCAGCCAAAATAGAAAATTATGTTTGGCAAACTTCATCCATTGTACTTTTCTGAGTTTTGGGTTGAGTATTCTTCCGAAAAACTTGTCTTGCAGTTTTAAGTCTTTATTAGTGTAATACGCCTTAATGAGTGAAAAAAAATATTTCATTGCCATAGAATGAAGAATATACGAATGCAGAAAGGAAAATAATTCATTATATTCTAAGATGCAACCTTTTTAATATCCATTGAAATATCAGCAGTTTATATTAAATGCTGCATGTATAATGATAAAATATTTATATTATTGGAATGGAATTTAAATGTAAAAGATTTTGATTTGATAAGATTGTATAAACTATCTTTAACTATTCGGTGTTAATCATAAGAATCTTATTCATATTCAAATGTTTCAAATAGAAATATGTTGAAATGATCCATTTAAGTAGCAAGTTTTACTGTACATATTTACCAAGGATGCAAACTTCTAGACAAGCCTTCTTTGCACGCTTTCACCAGAGATAGTCCGGCAATAGATCCTTCATCGTGAATACACAGGAACTTGAGCGTAGAGCAGTGCTTCTCAAACTTTCAATGTTTACGACTCAAATTTCGATCTTATTTTTGATTGCGCCCCCCTTCACACAATAAAAATATATTGAATGCACTTAGACGTTACAGCTACAATGCGATTTTAATCATAAACTGCACAAGTTATCAAGATAAGTATTAAATTTTGTATATGACAAGCCTATGCGAATCACTATTAATTATTAAACTTATTCTTCACTTAGTGTTGTGAGATTAATTATTAAATACATTGATAACTAATCTCAGCACTGCTGATAAATTTATAACTTCCACATTACTGTTATATTTATAAGTATATTATATCAGTGTAAATGTGCATTTTATTTTTATTATGTCGAAAGTATATTTTGCTTTGCTTCGTTTCAGTAAATCTGTAATTTTTTTAATCCTTTTTTTTTCCTTTTCAATATGCTCGCCCCCTCCTTCCCCAAAGGGGGCACTCCCCACAGCTTAAGAAAAGCTGAAGGAAAGTAAGAAAGCATAACGATGAGAAGAATGTGCTGAATATGGTATAGAACAATTCTGGTACTATTATGCAGGCTATATGCCAGTTATTTGCGTATTTCTCATATGACCCTCTCGTGGATCCTACATTCTAACGACATGTACCCCTATTGTCATTTTAATGTTCTTTTTCTGCTGTTCACAGGATATTAAACACGTTTATTCCTCTTATGCATGTCCTATTATTCTTGTTTTTTGTCTTCACTATCACCCCAGGAAAGCGTTTCCAACCATGCATTCCTAATTGCTTTCCTTTCGTCTAGGTATAATGTATCGGTTCTAAAAGTTTGTAAGCATTATATTGATACACCTGTATTCGAAAAGTATCATAAGTGACTTTTCATAAGGAGCAGCATAATCATGCAAATGTTATAAAAATAATATTTGAACATGCAATAAATTTGAGAAAAAAAAAGCATTAGCACAAACACTTCCGAATATACTTGGGAGATGAAGGTCAATTGAAACGGGAGGGAGATTTGATATTCCAAAAGACAAAAATGATTATCTCCTTTAATTGCCCCTGGAGAAAGATCCTTGAGTTACTCTTATTTAGTTATAATATCTCAAAGGCATTATTTAATCTTATAAAATGATTTTTATTTTAGAAAAAAAATCCGATGCCTTTTTTCCGAACATTTTAAGTATTTATTTAAGACCTTCTTCATTGCACAAAAATAATTTAATACGAAATAACAGTAAAACAATGGAAACGGAAAAATAAAAGCCCATTGTTAAATAAAAAAAAACAATTCCTCTACTTAAGCAAACTCCCAAGCACTCATTGAGTTATACGTTGCTTTCACAAAATAGAAGAAACATTTCTTTTAATTAAATCATTTGAAATTTTTAAGTAAATAATTAAAGAAATAATTTGTTTTAATATATTAAAATACATTTTTTGATAAACTTGCAAAAAATATTTATATATATATTTTTTTAAATTATGAATTTATAAATTATACAGTAACATACCATAATAAAAACAATAGTTAACAAAGCAATGAAAAACATGATAAAAATGAAAAAAATGTTTACTATGTAACATATTTGTGAAAAAATTTTAACAATGTACTTTTACGACTATACTCCAAAGAGTATTGATATAATTCCGGTGTTCTCACAGTTGACAGTATTTCGGGGATATTTGTAAACATCGATTGCTATGATAAATATTTTTAATGGAATATCCGTTAGGATTTGAAATTTTTGATCAACATTAAAATTTCAAAGTAGCCAAAAATCATATTTTTTAACAATACTCTCTTTGTATAGTATCCAAATCGATATTTTTCTATCTATATTGAAAAACACTGTTCTAAATATCGAATTGTACAAATGAAATTGAGAAGTACTAGCTCATACTTTTATTCATTTTGTTTATAAGAAATAATAAAGTCTCATGGTGGTACTAAAAAATAAATGAAACAGAGTGCTTTTTCTCCAAGACTTTTTTACAAGTTCTATGTAGCATTGTTTCTTTAAGGAAGTGAAACATATGTTTATAAATAAAACATAGACGGACTTTCGTGCCGTTCTTGTTTATAAATTCCATTTGACATTTTCACTAAAAATGTTGCTCTCAATTCGAAACCCGACGTCAGAAAATTGTTACATATTTTTTTTATAGAAAAATGACAAATGTCATTTAAAAACAAAGATTTTATTTTTCTTGATTTTCTGAATTCCTTATGTAAGCTTTTTTTTTTCTTCTTGCAAGTGTTTTAACTTTATCTCGTTATTCCAAGTATGGTTGGTAATTTTTTTTTTGAAATTTGAAAATAGGTCAAATAAAAGAAACTGACGACTGCAGTTGATAGAATTTTTTCTTCACTTGTCTTTGGCAGATGACTTCTGTAATTTCTTTTTCTGTCTCAGAAAACTATTTTATTTTTGACCTATTTTTTTAAAAGACTTTTAGAACATTTCCCATACAATAGCAAATGATATATTCACTAACAATATGCTTCCAAAAATCAAATTTAAATGCTTACTGAAATGAATGGAAATTTCCAATGAATTTCACTAAATGTAAAACAAGAAAAAAATATTTTGCTATCTTATATAGTACATTTTTAGCACAACAATAAGTATAATGGGTACGATCAGTAAAAAATCAAATGTAATAAATTATCTTTTTCAATAAAAAATTCTAATTTAAAATATTTATTTCTTTTATTACGCATTTGCAACAGTTAAACATGTTGTAAGTTCACAATGCATTATTTTTATGTTTCTATGATTATTATATTTCATATTCAGTTATAGAATGCAATTAAGATTTTGATAGCTAAAAAAACGATTAACTTATTACTTACAAAGTATTTTACTAGTAAAATTGATAAAAGCATACAGCAGGTGACAGGCCTCAAAAATTTGAGAAGAGTAACAAGCATAAATATAATCATAGTATTAATATGTGTATTTTCATTGAGATTTCCTTGACACAAATATTGCTCAAAACGGAATAATTATTTTTCGTGTACTTCAACAACCCACTTCCAAAAAAATAATTCATTATGCAAAATTTAATAAATAACATATTATTCATATTCGAATAGAACTCCTAGAAAATTATAGAAGAGATAAGAACATAACGAAATAAAAAATTTTAAAAAAAAACACATTACACAATTTAGTATATTTTTAACACGCTTTTATAAGTTTCACTTGCATGTAACGGAATCTTAGAACTCGATTTTTAGCCACTAAAAAACATCGGATTCATTCGAAATTTCGCACACTTGTCAAGGATCGATGACAATACAATAATTTCATAATTTTGTTCCATTGTCCTTTTCAGGATCGTCAGGAATAAGGATAATCAGATTTGGCGACAATTCCAAATATTTTTCCAGATTTGGCAACTTATTGCATATATAATTTTTAAATTTGGCGACTAGTTCTATATACCATTTTCAGATATGGCTACTAATTTCATACATCATTTCCAGATTTGGCGTTTAATTTCAGATTTAGCGACTAGAAGAATAATGTGTAACCCTGAAGGAAGTGTTTTGAATTTAAAGCTAATTATATGCATGTATAAAATACACTTACGGTTAATAGAAATAAAACAAAACAAAAAGTGTTCTGTATCTGAGAAAGTGGAGGGTGGGTGTGAGTTAGCAGTTTCAAACCATAATATAAACATTTTTCTGAAAATTAAAATAAAAAAAGGCTCCTGCATGAGAAAAAAAAAGTTTATGTTCTGACTGCTAAATATTTTTTTATTTTTATGAAGCTATACGCTTAGAAGAGATGATACGAATTAACATTATAGCAATACGTTAAAAAAGGGATAATTTGATTGACAATTAATATTACCATGTTTTTTTCACTCTCTTTCTTGAATGTCTGTCCAGGTGGAATTTTGTAATTGATTTTAAATTGTGTGACTTTCCGTTGAGTTAGAGACTTGAAATTTGGACCATAGCTCAGAAGCGGATCACAGTGCATGAAAATGTGAAAAAAGAAAAAAAAGGAAAAGAGGAATTTTTTATATTTTTTTATGGTACATTAAAATATTTTTTAATTTGAACTTTTTCTACTTATCACACTTTTAATTGTTTGTCCTGATCTTTTGAGACGGAATCTAATATAACGATATGGGACTCATCCGAGGCCCTGTAAACGGAGATAATAAATGCACTTCAGACCTTTAATAAAAAATTCATTGAAGAGCAAGACTAATTCCAGCAGCCACGTAATTCCGGCTCCAAATAAAACTCAAGGATAAATTCAACAATGAATAAATGATAGTTTAAAAAACTAAAAAACACGTTTTTGTAGTAGTTCGAACTAAAAAATGAAAAATAAATTATAGTTTGAAAAAAACTAAAAAAACACGCTTTTATGCTGAATCGAACTAAAAATTAAAAAAAAATAATTCTTAATAAAGAATAAAATGTTTAACGAGAAAATGAATGTCATTGGGGTAAAAGCGTGGG